>CM052722.1:443810-596543 GCA_028551405.1 Uromys caudimaculatus
TGAGTTCCAGGACAGCCAGGGCTACACAGAGAAACCCTGTCTCAAAAAACCAAAAAAAGAAAAAAAAAAAGAAAAGAAAAGAAAAGAAAAAGCATCCCTCAACATAATGAAGGCTACATATGAAAAACTATAGCCAACATTATATTAAAGGAGAAAACCATTTTTTTTTTTTTTTTTTTTTTGGTTTTTCGAGACAGGGTTTCTCTGTGTAGCCCTGGCTGTCCTGGAACTCACTCTGTAGACCAGGCTGGCCTCGAACTCAGAAATCCTCCTGCCCCTGCCTCCCAAGTGCTGGGATTAAAGGTGTGTGCCACCACTGCCTGGCAGGAGAAAACTTAAAAGCATATCCACTAAAATCAAGAATTAAATGAAGGGTCCACATTCTTCACTCTTTTTTTGAGATGAGGGCTCATGGCCCAGGATGGTCTGAAACTCGCTATGTAGTAGAGGATAACCTGGAACTCCTGTTCTTACCTCTCCACCTCCCAAGAGCTAGGATTAGAGGTGTGGGCCACCACTGCCAGCTTATATGATGCTGAGCGTTAAACTGAGGGCTTCATGCAGACCAGGAAAGCATTCTGCCAACTAAAACACATGTCACTTTCTCCGCTCTTTTTCACCATAGTGTTTCATAGTCTTATCTAAAGAGGTAAGACAAGAGAAAAACATGAAAGGAATACGGGAAGGAAAGGAGGAGTCAAGTAATCCCTGTTATCAGACATTATGCTTTAATATTTTTAAAAATGCATGAGAAACTCTTAGAACTGATAAACACTTCCAGAGAAGTAGCAGGATACAAAGTCATACTAAACTCAGAAGCCTTTCTGTACATACCAGTGATGAACGTGCTAAGAAAGAAAATAAGAAAGTGTTACTCACAGATTGGAGAAAAAAAAGTAAAATACTTTGGAATTGACCTAACCAAGAAAGCAAAAGACCTCTAAAATGAAAATTTTTAAATGCTGATAAAGAAATTGATGAAGAGGTTAGAAGCTGATAAGACCTCATATGTTCATAGGTCAGTAAAAATAATACTAAAAAAATTATTTTCTTACCAATCTGAATTCTACAGACTCAGTGCAATCCCCATCAGTGATAAAAAGCATTCACTGCTTTTTTTTTTTTTTTTGAGACAGGGTCTCTCTATGTAGTCTTCTCTGACCTGGAACTCACTATGTAGGCCAGGATCTCAAAGTCACAGAGATCCCCCTGCCTCCCAAGTGCTAAGATGAAAGGCATGTGCCACCACATCTGGCTGCATTTACTGCTCTTACAGAGAACCCAAGTTTGGTTCCCAGCACCCACATTTTGGATCCCAATGGCCTACAACTTCAGTCAAGGGATCTGGTCTCTAGGGGCCCCTGCATGCACATGATGCACATAAAACTCATGCAAGCAAACACAATATATATATAAAAAAATGTTCTAAAAATATTCCAATGACATTCTTCAAAGAATGAGAAAAGGCAATCTTAAAATTCCTGCGAAGAGACAGTAGGCCCCAGATATAAGCAATTCTGAGCATAAAGAATAACAATGGAAGTATCACAGCACTGGATTTCAAGTCATTCTGCAGGGCCAGAGCAACAAAAGCAGCAGGTACTGGCACAAAAATAGGCAAACCTATATAACTACAGCCACTTATTATCAGGCAAGATGTCAAAAACATGTACTGGAGAAAAGACAGCGTCTTCAACAGATGCTTCTGGGAATGTAGGGTCTAAAATCGCCTGGGAAGGGAGTTCTTCCTCTTCCTCTTCTCCCTGCTCCTCCAGATCCACTGCTCCTCCATTTCCCTTCAGAAAAGGGCAGACCTTCCATGGATATCAACCAAACTTGACATATTAAGTTGCAATAAGTCTGGGTACTTAATCTTATAGCAAGGCTGGATGAAGCAAAGCAGTAGGAGGGAAAAGGTCTCAAGTGCAGGCAAAAGAGTCAGAGACACCCCCATTCCCACTATTAAGAGTTCCACAAGAGCCGGGCAGTGGTGGCGCACGCTTTTAATCCCAGCACTTGGGAGGCAGAGGCAGGTGGATTTCTGAGTTCGAGACCAGCCTGGTCTACAGAGTGGGTTCCAGGACAGCCAGGGCTACACAGAGAAACCCTGTCTCAAAAAAAAAAAAAAACCAACCAAACAAACAAACAAAAGAATTCCAGCACAATCAACTGCTTCAGGCATTTCTCCAGCCATTTTCTAGGAATCTCAACAAAAGCTTCACTTACAGGGAAATATGTATAACCTAATAGTTTTCACCTTATCAGATTATAATTCCAGCCAAGCCTTCTTTAGAGTGACCTTACACCTACCTCTCTTAACAAAGGGGGTGGGGTGTTGAGAGATGTCTCAGTGGATAAAAGTGTTATCTGTGCAAGCCTAATAACCTAGTTCCGGTGCCCAGAATACCAGAAATTCATTAAAGAGCTGGATATGACAAAGTGTATCTGCATTCCCAGCAAATTGGAAGGTGGAAATAGGAGTATGGCCTGGAAGCCCCTGGGTTATCTAGCCTGGAGTGTGCATGCTGCACTGCAGCAGAAACAAGAGGAGACCTTTAAGTTCAGGCTGGAGACTAGCTATTAAGGGCTTTGCATATATTTAGGCAAGATGTACAAGGCATACTGCCACCAGACTGGCTGACCTCAAGGTCTACAGTGATTATGCTCTTCCCACCAAAGGAAGGATTATTTCTGTATTTCTTTAATGAGAAGTTTGTTCCTTCTCAGGGACAAGGGCAAGCAGAATGCTCAGCAATTGCCCCTATCCCAGTTCAGAAGCCTCCCTTGCCAGCTCCTGACTTCTCACCCTATATTTTTCCTCCTAGAATTTCTCTTTTCTTTTGTATGTACTTAAGTCTGTGTGTGGTATATCTAAATGTGTGTGAAGCACGTGCATGTGCGTGTGTGGAGACCAGAGAAGAATATATCACCTGTTTTCCATATCAACTTCTGCCTTATTAACTCAGAGTCTTGGGGCTAGAGAGATGGCTCAGTGGTTAAGAGCATTGGCTGCTTTTCCAGAGGTCCTGAGTTTGAATCTCAGCAACCACATGGAGTTTCACCAACCATGTATAATGGGATCTGATGCCCTCTTCTGTCCTGCAGACAAATAAATCTTTGAGATAGGGTTTCTCACTCAACTTGGAGCTAGGCTGGTGGCCAGCAAGCCCAACTGATTGTTTCTGCTGCTCACATTACTGAGGTTGCAGACACATGTTTATGCAGATGCTGTGGATTTGAACTCAAGTCCTGGGGCTTGTGCAGCAAGAGCCATCTCCACAGCCCCATTCTTTGTTTTCTTCTTTGTTTCTTGAGACATGGTCATAGCTCGGGCTGGTCTTGAACTGAAAGTCTTTCTGCCTTTGTTTTCCAATACTGGGATTACATAACACACCACCATGCTGGACTCTGCTTAGAATTTCAGAACCATTGTTATAGATTAGCATAGTCAGACTTGAGTTCAAATTCTTGCTTAGTATCTGTTCTATTTTCATTCATCTAACTTCTGTTGCTATGATAAAATACCCTGACCAAAGGAAATTTAGGGAAGGAAAGGGTTGGTTTAACTTATAATTCTATGTTACAGACCATCATTTTTAGGAGAGCAAGGCAGGAACTCAATCAATTAGTCACATCACATCCAGTCAAGAGCACAGAGAGTAAGTGTCTGGATCCTGCTTGCTTGCTCTCAACTGGTTTTCTTTTCTCGAATACTGTACAAGACATCTTGCCTAGAGAATGGTGCTACCCCCAGTAGACTGGTTCTTCCTTAATTAATAATCATGACAAGCCAATCTCATCTGGGCAAGACTCTCTTCCCAACACAACCCACAGAATCAACTAAGCAAGGCCCACAACATCAACTAAGCAGGGCTTATACAGGCTCACAGAGACTGAAGTGACAATCACAGACCCTATATGGGTCTAAGCTGGATCCTCTGCAGATATGTTATAGATGTGTAGCTTGGTGTACTTGTGGAACTCTTTTTTTTTTTTTTTTTTTTTTTTTTTCGAGACAGGGTTTCTCTGTGTAGCCCTGGCTGTCCTGGAACTCACTCTGTAGACCAGGCTGGCCTCGAACTCAGAGATCCACCTGCCTCTGCCTCCTGAGTCCTGGGATTAAACGCGTGCACCACCACTGCCCAGCTGTGCTGGAATTCTTACTCCGACACCAACAAAATATTCTAGAATAAGGGACTTCTCTTCTCATGCATGCCAAATTATCCTGCATTCCTCTGATGCCTCACTCTGGGATGTTGGTGAATGTTGAAGGTGAAACTAGAGGAAAGACCATGCCCCATGGTCAAAGAAGTTAGGGATTTTTTCCTAAACACCTGCAAAGCCTTTACTATGCTAATATTCATCCAAACTTCTGAAAGTAAAAGTGTTCCCCAGAACTACTTGGCGGGAAACTAGTTCCTTGACCATAGTGTAAAGAATTCTTTTCTAAATGCTTATTGTGAGCTTCAGAGTGTAAGGCAATGAATAACAGCATGAAGAGACCCTTGGTTGACATGGCAACAACATGCATGAGAGGATGAGACCAATAGTAGTATATAGAGCTAGAAAAAGATATGATGTCTGCCAACAAAGTCTGACAAAAACAACAAAGGAATGTGGGTGAGGAAGGACTAGTGCCATAGGCAAGACTGTTGGGCTATCTTCAATAATTTACACCTTCTCAAGTCACTTTTCTCATTAAAAAAAAAAAAAAAAAAGACAGGATCTTACTATGTAGCCCAGGCTTGCCTCAAACTTGCGGCAATCCTCCTACCTCAGTCTCCTGAGTACTGGGATTGCAGGTGCAATTTTTCTTTATATTTTATTCATTTTGTTTGTTTGTTTTTGTTTTCCAAGACAACGTTTCTCTGTGTAGCCAGAGCTATCCTGGAACTCTCTCAGTAGACCAGACTGGTCTCAAACTCAGAGATCTGCCTGCCTCTGCCTCCCAAGTGCTGAGATTAAAGGTGTGCACCACCATGCCCAAATGTTCTATTCTTTTAAAAATGTTTTATTAGTATGCATTAGTTATACATAATGAGTTTATTATGACATTTTCATTCATGTGCATGATGTATTTCAATCATATTCGCCCCTAGCAGCCTGCATAGCACCTTCTAGCAATGTCAGAACTAGACAGAATGGAGAAAGCTTCCAGCCCAGCTATAGCTTGATTTCTCTGTCTTATGACCAAGGCATGTGGCATCTTCAAAATGTAGTGTTACCATTTAGTTTTACTGAGCAACCAACAGCGGTATCAATTGCCTATATCACTGGTGCCTCAGGGCCTTCCTGACCCTTCCTGACTCATAGGCACCGGGGCTTTTGTTTAATAGCCTATGGTTTCTGGGAGCAGCCTTATCCACCCTCTCAGGTTATCTCTGTTCAAAGTCTCACTGTTTTACTTTTTATTAGCTTATGAGGAATCATATTTCTTTATGGCTTTTTTGTACATTGTTAGTTTTGATTGTCCTGCTCTTTCCACTCATGGTTAAGTTGTATTGTTTATTTTGTGTATGTGAGGGATGACATACAAGCCATGCCACATGTGTGGAGACCAGAAGACAACTTGTGGGACCTAGAGATCAAATTCAGATCAGCAGGCTTAGAAGCAAGCTCCTTTATCCAACTCAGGTCATCAGGTTTAGAGGCAAGCTCCTTTATTCATCTCAGGTCATCAGACTTGGGGGCAAATACCTTTATGCAACTCAGGTCATCTGGCTTGGGGGCAAGCTCCTATGTCCACTGAACCATCTTGCTTGTCCCCTAATGTCTTATCTTTAAGCTAATTTTTAAACCTTTTACTGAAGCTCCTATCATAAGTGTCCATCTATATAAAAATAAACTCACTTAGCAGTAGCTAGCCAAGAAATAGAAAATCAAGCCAGACGTACCTGTAGTCTCTGGTATTCTGTTTGGGAGACTGAAGTAGCAGGACTGCTGAGCCTGAGAATTCAAGGCCAGCCATGACCTTGTCTCCAAACAATAGTCAGCAGATGGTGAGACAGCGAGACAGCCAGACAGAATACGTACGTCTATCAATCAAGTACCATGGCCTTATAATTCTGTACTCCATGATTCCAGCTGAAGTTGTCACTACAATGAAACCCATATGACCACCTGGCCCCTAAACAAATGCTCATGTCCTCCCTACCCCCCATCTCTCCTATAGTTTCATACAAGTTTTAGCGCGGAAGTAAGCATGATAACTCACACCTGTAACCCCAGCATGAGGGAAGCTAAAGCAGGAGGACTTTTCCAAGTCCAAGGGCAGCCAGAGTCTCATAGTAAATTTCAGGCAGACCCAGGCTACAGTTTAAGACCCTGTCTAAAAGAAGTGTTAATTTGTAGCTTTAAGTAGTCTTTAGGAGTAGGCATATTGTTTCTGTTTTGCGTTTTGTATCACATTATGAGAGATTTGCATTATTTTTACCTAAATGTAGAATAATATGGGAGTGCGTACATAGGTCAATGGTAGAGCACTTACCTAAAATGCCAGAAACCCTGCATAGCTGGGACAGACATAAATTCCTAGTCCTTCTGCCTCTACCTTCCAACTGTTAGAATCACAGGCATGCGTCACCATGCCTAGCTAATTATGGTATTTTTGAAGCATTTTTTGCAATAGGTGGTGTTTATAAAAAGATAAAGAGATAGGAGATATGTTCTGTGGGGGTGTGGTGAGGTATGGGGAGAGAGGATGTCTCTGCTGGCCATGATGAGGCATCCCTTCCCCCTGAGAGACCAGTCATACCACTGTATAGTATAGTATAGTATAGTATAGTATAGTATAGTATAGTATAGTATAGAATAGAGTTTATTCAGGGCATGGGGAGGGGAGCTGAGAGGGTAGTAGAGGCAGAGAAAGGCACAGAGTGGGAGAGAGTAGAGAAGTAGATAGAGGCTGACCATGACCACATGGAGAGAGGGGGAAAGGGAATGGGGAGGTGGGAAAGAGGGCAAGGGGCAAGACAAGAGAGCAAGAGAGCAAGAGAGAGTGCGGAGGGGGCAAATAGCCCCTTTTATAGTGAGTCAGGCCTACCTGGCTATTGCCAGGTAACTGTAGGGTAGAGTTTAGACAGAATGCTAACATTCCCCTGTTTTGGTTTAATTAAAAAGAAAAATTAGAAAGAGGCAATGGCAAAGCAGGAATAAGGTCGTCGTAATATCTGACTGCTTCATGCTGGCATTGGGGGTGACCTGTCTCTGGGGAACCTAGAAGAATGGGGGTGGGGGATGTTTGTCCAGTCGTAGGAGAGTTGGCTGGTTCCTTGCTGTCCAGGGTCTGTGGAGCCATCTGAGGATAGGTCAGAAGGAATACTTCAGTAGAAGCGTCTGTGCCTGAGAAGAGATTGGAGCATCTGACAGTTGCTTCTCTGGAGCTGTCCTGGGTGTAGTAAGCTCCTGGACTGGACAAGATATTGAAACACATTATTATATAGGTAGAAAAATAGATTAAGTACATTTGGAAGAAAGAAAATTTTTTCTTTTTCTTTTCTTTTTTTTTTTGTTTTTGTTTTTTGTTTGTTTGTTTGTTTGTTTGTTTTTTTCGAGACAGGGTTTCTCTGTGTAGCCCTGGCTGTCCTGGAACTCACTCTGTAGACCAGGCTGGACTCGAACTCAGAAATCCACCTGTCTCTGCCTCCCAAGTGCTGGGATTAAAGGCATGTGCGACCACTGCCTGACTGAAAAATTTTTTCTTAAGATGTACATTTTAAACCCAGAGGAATCCCATCCTTTGGAATAGGTAGTAAGTGGGAACTTTGGGCAGATGTACTTATCTGGATGGAGTCTTATTGGGTCCATGAGAGGCAGATCTGAGTGGATTTTCTGTAGCTTATAAGTTTATAAAAGAGATAACAACATGAGTTAACAACATGAACAGTCTTTGAGATGAGCCTTTTGTGGAGCAGAAGGGGCAAGGAAAAAGTTAGAAACGTTTTATCATATAGTGGAATGTTTTATTAGATTTAGGCAAATTTATAGGAACTCGGATAATATTAGGACAGTGGCATAGCAAGAAGAGGAAATATGAAGTATTTAATTAATGGAAACTGAGTTTAGGTAAGGAGGTAACAGATTATATCAGTGAAAGTTCTTTCTAGCTGCTGTCTTAGCTGTCAATGTAGTCAGAAGTCTGGAGAATAAACAATAATTTAGCAGTTATATTATTTTAAAAAATGACAGTTCCCGTGGTCTCTATGGCAGCTTGGGCAGTCAGTCTGGCTTTCAAGTGCAGAAGACACAGGGCTTTTTCTCTGTGTAATGGATATGCATGACATGAGAAATTACTTACCTTGGTTTAGCCTAGTCATTTGACTCAGGGTATTCAAAGTTGTCCATTGTGTTTTTCAGTGATTATCATATCACAATTCAGGCAGTATCGTGTAGCTGTATCCACATCTTCTGAGACCATCTACCATCTTGGGTCAACTGTTAAAGACTTTGGGAATTCTGTCTGCCATAAACTTAATAATTAACAAACTTCTGATAGGATTGAACACTATATAGATTGGTTATAACTGAATAGAATTTAATAGCAGTAGTCAAAACAGTATAGGAATGAGAATCTTAAGTAACTTTGACAGGTTGTGTAGGTAGAGAAAAGTACATTGTTGTATTAGCAAAGAGACATATGGCTAGGACCAGAATAAGAAAGCTGGCAGCAATGGTATAAGATCGAAGTGACAGAAAATGAGTTTGTTCAGGCAGGTTCAGGCATGTGACACAAACTGAGCACACAGGCCATGAGAACAGGCCAGAGGTGTGGGAGCATGGATAGGTAAACGCTTGGGCATAGGGGACTTTTTCCATTTACCAGACTGCTGGCAGTATGTGTGAAGATCCCTTAAAATATACGTTCGAAGACATCAAAGCACCCATTGGGGAGTTTCTGAATTATTCGTACTGGCGTCCCAAGAATAATTTAATAACCAAAAATTCCAGCCAGGCTAGAGGCCTAAGTCATCTAAGTCATCACTAGGGCCCCCTAGAGGCTACACACAGTAAGTCTCAAACTTACTAGAAAAAATATCTCTGCCCTAGGCTTAGGGATTTCTTAAACAGCTGCAAGAGCAGGGAGGGGGAAGGGTGCAAGAGCGGCTTTTGAGGGGTATGGTCACCCAAGGGTCACTGTCCTATCTTGTATGTCAGCTGGAAGGCTGGTCATAAGGACAGTGGCTGTGAAATGCCAACCCCTTAGCCCCCAGAAAAAATCTGGCCAGGTCCTATCTGGGAAATTAGGGTCCTCCCTGCTGACTGGAGAAACTCCTTATCTATCAATATGCCCGTGTGTGTGTGTGTGTGTGTGTGTGTGTGTGTGTGTGTGTGTGTGTGTGTGTGTGTTTGTCTTCCGAAGTCTGGCTGCAGGAAATGTGGAACTGAGTGGTTGGTTTGGGCCCGTTTGACTGTGTCAAATCTAACAGACGGGGCCTCTGGCAGGACACAAGGGGCGGGGACCCACTTTTCAGGCTGAGAACCAGGAGCAGAGCTAAGGAGCAGAAGGGAAGGGCAGCAAGGGAAAAGAAAAAGACAATTAGACAAACATTATAGCTCGACTCCAGCCAGTGCTGGGCTGAAGCGGCTTTAATTTTTCCCAGCCAGCTTTTATACCATTCTAGGTACTGGCAAAGAATAAGGTCAGTTCTTAGATCAAAGACAAAGTGATTAAACAAGGCAAAGAACAAAAAGATCACACCAGGTAGTAATCAAACAAAGCAATAAACAAAGTCCCCATGTCACTGGGTCTGGGGGCTTATCAGGATCACCAGGACAAAAGGGAAGTCACACATTCCTTGGCTGTGTTCTTCTTGATCCTTTCATTAGCCCAAATATGAATATTCTTATCTGAGCCTACTTCCTTGAGCACAGTGACAAGTACCTGTCAAATTGCTATAAGTGGTACCAAAAGCTCGCCTCATTTGCAGGATGGCGGGAAGGGCATCAAGTAGGGTCTTCGGCAGGGGATGGTGCCAGACCTGCTTCCCAGGTGAACCGGTTGAACTAGTCTGCCGCAGGCTGCAAATGAGGGAGGGGGAAAGGGAAAGTCAGTGCTGTCCAGGCCTGGCCTGGAATTCGTTGCTATCTCTAAGGAGAGGGAAATCTCACCCAAGGGAAAGAGTCCTAAAACGAGGATCAGTGAAAGACAGAAAGGCTCCCATCCTCAAAGACAACACAGAGGTAGTTCCGAGCTCAAGAACTCTCCCCTGAGACCATGTGGACAGTTCTTACCAGTTCTGAGCTATCGAGCGTGGATCTCTGGTGGTAGCTGGGGTGGGATGTAAACCTGCAGAATTTCTAGATCCGAGTCTCGACACCAGATGATGTGTTTATAAAAAGATAAAGATATATAAGAATATGCTCTATGGGTGTGTGGTGAGGTGTGGGGGAAGGTGTGCCTCTGCGGGCCCATGCTGAGGTGTCTCTTCCCCCTGAGGGACCAGCCACACCACACAGTATAGTATAGAATAGAGTTTATTCAGGGAATGGGGAAGGGAGTTAAGAGGGTAGTAGAGGCAGAGAAAGGCAGAGAGAGGAAGAGAGTAGAGAAGTAGAGGCCGGCCATGACCACGGGGTGGGGGGGAGGGGAGGAGCAAGTGCAGGAGAGAAGCAAGAGAGCAAGAGAGAGAGGAGGGGGTAAGCAGCCCCTTTTATAGTGGGTCAGATCTACCTGGCTATTGCCAAGTAACTGTGGGGAGGAGTTTAGACAGAATGCTAACAACAGGACCTCATTCCTTAGCCAAGGTGGCCTGGAACTCACTAATATAACCCACTGCCTCAGGCCTCCCAAGTGTTAGGATTACAGGAATGTGCCACTGAATCCCTGGGGTGGATGTTCATGTATGCGTGCATTGTATATGGCTGTATGTACACGTGTATATTGTATGTAGATACCAAAGAGGTAGATATCAGGTGTCTTCCTTAACTGCTTTCCACTTTGTTTTTATTGCGTGTACCACATAGTTTAAAGCTCAGTTTATCCTTGAATTTACTATATACTTGATGACTTTGAATGTCTGATCTTCCTACTTCTACAGGCCAAGAACTGGAATTCCAGGCATATGCTAATGTTTATAATTAATGTACTCCAAGACAATTTTCTAGCTAGGGATCTTGAAAATGTCAATAAAGAAGTGTGGTTTTTGAGGAGGCTTGAAGCTAGGACTCAGATGTGTCTAAGCAAGTGCTTTGCCACTGGGCCATCTTTCTAGTTTTTATTCTGAGACAGGATCTTACTATGTTGTCCATTTGGCCTTGAACTCACTCTGTAGCCTAGGTCAGCCCTGAACTACTAGCAAACAGTTGCGATTATGAACATTTAGATGCTGTAGTGGTTGAGAGCACTTGTTGCAAGTTGCAGAACACTTGGGTTCAGTTCCCAGTACACACTTGGGGCTCACAACCATCTACAACTCCAGTTCTAGAAGATACGACACACACATAGTCCACAGGCACTGCATTCTGGCAAAAACTAATACATATAAAATAAAAAGAAATGAATCTTTCAAAAAAAATTAGGAAGTTTAGCTGTATGTGGTGAAGCCTGCCTGCTGGAGACCTGTCTCATCTTTTTGTACAAAGTCTGAGGGTTAAAGGTATGAATCAGTGGTTCAAGGCCTGCCTGGCATGACAGGAGTCCTGGCTTCTATCCCCAACTCCAGAAATGACAGAAAAAGAAAAACTGAAATAAAAATGAGCATTAGCCTCAACAATGCTTGCTTTGGTGTCACCTCATCTCTACCAGTAGGGGGAGCTGGTCCACCCCAAGAGACTCCAGACTCCTGTTTGCCAAGTGAAGTTTCTTCTGCCTGTGTAAGTGGATCCATACCACACAGTTCCTCTGGAAGCAAGGTGAAATACGAATCAGCTGCCTCTTACACAG
Source organism: Uromys caudimaculatus (assembly GCA_028551405.1). Classification (NCBI taxonomy): domain Eukaryota; kingdom Metazoa; phylum Chordata; class Mammalia; order Rodentia; family Muridae; genus Uromys; species Uromys caudimaculatus. The sequence goes on from CM052722.1 coordinate 455,692, forward strand.
CAGAGGAGTCTCTGGTGTTTAGAAGCTAGCTAGCACTGTGTACCAGAACTGTAGCTCCTGCCAAGAGTTGGCCCAATGGTTTTGTAGTGAAATAGCACCTGCCACACAAGGCGATGGCCCGACTTGTTCCTAACAGATAAATGAATTTTTCATCAGGTCTGTGACACCTTTGTGCCTTAACTGTGGTGCCCCAGCACAGTTACTATTTGTTCAGTCAATCAAGCTGGCCAAGTCTCCACTGAGCCACTTCGACTGGCTCAAAAGTGGTTTTTAAAAAATGCTGCCAGGACACAGTGGAATGCTTGTTTGTAGTCGCAGTTACTCCAGAAGCTGAAGCAGGATTTCTTGAGTCCAGAAGTTCAAGGCCAGCCTAGGCAACATAAAGAGACCTGTTCTGTATCAAAAAAAAAAAAAAAAAAAAAAAAAAAAGATCCAGAAGGCAAGATGAAAGTTGAATTCAGTCTTTAGAACCTACCACTGGCAGAGCCAGTTCCTAAAAGTAATCCTCTGACCTCCACACATGCACTGTGGCACATGGCCCCATACCTTCACACATGAATCACACACACAAGCATGTGCACACACACAAAATGAAATCATTTTTTTTTAATCTAACCAGCTGCACAGGCTTTGAAAGCATCTCTCTCTCTCTCTCTCTCTCTCTCTCTCTCTCTCTCTCTCTCTCTCTCTCTTGTTTTTGTCTGGTTTGTCTTTTGAAACAGACTTTACCCATGTATTGAAGGCTGGCCTGGGATTTGCAATACCAAAGTGATGTGTTTCCAGATATGTGACTCCAAGCCTAACTTTCATGGGCCTTCTGAACCACAAACATCAGTATTAACTTTTGCAGTCTGGACAAAAAAAAAAAAAAATTGCCAGGGGCTTTGTATATAGTGCTTATTTTGGTGCATAGAGTATGGATGGTGTCCATGGTAGTTGTCTAATGGATTCAAGGTCCTGGGTTCAATACCCCAGCACAACAAAAGAGATTGTTGAAGAGAAGTGAACCTAAGCCATGGAGAGGTCAGCAAGGTAAAGTGCCGTGAGTTTCTGCCTGTCAGTGTTCTCTTGTTGTGAAGACGCACTATGACTAAGGCAACTCTTAGAAAAGCAAGTTTTTAAATTTGTTTTGTTTTTGTTTTTGTTTTGTTTTGTTTTGTTTTGGAGACAGGACATCTCTGTATAGCTTTGGCTGTCTTGGAACTTGCTCTGCAGACCAGGATGGCCTTGAACTCAGAGATCCACTTGTTTCTGCCACTTAAGTGCTGGGATTAAGGTGTGTACCACCACAGCACCACCCTGCATAAGAAATCATTTAATTTAGGGCTTCCTTATAGTTTTAGAGGTTTAGTCTATTATCCTCATGGCAGGGAGCATGGTGGTATGGTGGTACACAGACTGACATGATGCTGGAGAAGTAGCTGACAGCCAAATTCTGATCCACTGGCACAGAGACACTGGGCCTGGTGTGGGCTCAAAGCCCACCCCTAGTGATACACTTCCTCCAACAAGGCCGCATCTCCTAATCCTTTCCAATAGTGGTACTCCCTGATGACTAAGCATTCAACTCTATGAGCCTATAGGGCCATTTCTATTCTTTTTTTTTTTGGGGGGGGGGGGTTTCAAGGCCATTTCTATTCAAATCACCAATTTCCTTGTGCTATTTGCAGCCCTGCAAGTATATAAAAAACTGTTTTCAAGCTTGCATGAATAGACCTGTGGGATCTGCCGTAGGAGCGACTTTGAGGATGCTTTCTGCTTTGTTAGTGAAGTTGTGTTTGAGCCTCTTCAGACCTGTGGCCAAGTTTTTATTCTTCTATTTTTTCTTTCTTTTCTCTCTTCTCTTCTTCTCTTCTCTTCTCTTCTCTTCTCTTCTCTTCTCTTCTCTTCTCTTCTCTTCTCTTTTCTCTCTCTCTCTCTCTCTCTCTCTCTCTCTCTCTCTCTCTCTCTCTCTCTCTCTCTGTTTTTCCAGACAGGGATTCTCTGTGTAACAGCCCTGTAACTCACTCTGTAGACCAGGCATTGGCCTCACAGAAATCCGCCTGTCTCTGCCTCCCAAGTGCTGGGATTAAAGGCATGTGCCACCACTACCTGATTTGTAGCCAAGTTTTGAAGTATAAGATTATTCATTTTGTTTTTTGACACAGGTTTTTTCTATGTAGCCCAGGCTAGTCTTCAACTCACTCCTTTTACCCCAGATTCCTGTTGCACTGAGGAAACAGAAATTTGTTGAGACAAATTCTTACTCTGTAGCTCAGGCTGGCCTGAAACTCATTATGTAGCCCATGCTGACCTCAGTCAGCCCCCTGAATGTTGACATTATAAAGGTGAGCTACACTGCCTAGCTTTGTTTGTTTTTTTAAAGAGTTATTTGTTATTTTTATTTTATGTGTACGAGTGTTTGCCTGCATGTATGTAAGTGCACCATCTTCAGAGGCTAGAATAGGGCTTTGGATTCCCGGAAACGGAAATCCCAGCTATTTGTGAGTTGTATTAGAACTGAACCTGGGTCCTTTGCAAGGTCATCAAGTATTTGAGCTTGATCCTGGGACCCACGTGGTAGAAAGAGAGAACCAACTCCTGCAAGTTGTCCTCTGACCTCCACGCATAAATCAATAAGCCAGGCATGGTGGCACATGCTTTTAATAAAACTAGCATTTGGGAGGCAGAAGCAGGTTGACCTCTGTGAGTTCAATGCCAGCCTAGTCTACTTTCCACATTGAGCTCCAAGACAACCAGAGCTACATAGTGGGACTTTCTTTAGAAGTAAGGGGGGGTTTTGTTTGTCAAGATGTTTTCAGTGATTAAATTTACAGAGACATCAGCACCAAATTTGTAAAATCGGTTTCAGATAATAAAGAAAGGAATAGTTCCCCATTTGTAGAGTTGTTTTGCTTTTTTTTTTAAAGGTGGCTGGAGAGACAGCAGTGGGTGCTGGGAACCGAACTCTTATATTTTTGGTTGTGAGCCTAGCCTTTAACGGCTGAGCCATCTCTCCAGCCCATTTGTAGAGTTTTTAAGGGCGTGGTTTTATTTCTTTATTTTGATTTTATGTGTATGTGTGTTTTGACTGCATGTATGTATGTCCACCATGTGCACTCCTGGTGCTGATAGATGCCAGGGGACCAGACCAGGTTTAGCCCTAGTTAAGAAGAATGTAAAAGCCGGGCAGTGGTGGTGCACGCCTTTAATCCCAGCACTTGGGAGGCAGAGACAGGTGGATTTCTGAGTTCGAGGCCAGCCTGGTCTACAGAGTGAGTTCCAGGACAGCCAGGGCTACACAGAGAAACCCTCTCTCGAGAAAAAAAAAAAGAAAAGAAAAGAAAAGAAAAGAAAAGAAAAGAAAAGAAAAGAAAAGAAAAGAAAAGAAAGGAAGAAAAAAACTTACTGCTACAGATTATCTAAAAACCCCACCATGCATTAGCTTATTGCATACCTCTGACCTAAATGTAACCATAGGAGAGTCATACATTTGAAAAAATTTTAAATATTTTAAAAGGAAAAGACAATTAACTGTCATTTTTATTCAATTAGTAAGAATGGATATCTGCGTTTAAGAAGAAATTTTGAAGGCTTGGCTTACTGGGACATACCTGTAAACGCAAAGAATTTAGGAGGCCCAGGAAGAAAGATCTCAGGTGAGAGGGCAGCCTGGACTACATAGCAAGACCTTCTTGGTGAAAGGGATGAAGATGTGAGGTTGGGGGAAGAGGGAGAAGAAGGAAAAAAGAAAAAGAGGAAGTGATTGCTCTGAATATATCTGCTTTGAGTTCTTATGTTCTTTTAGTGTAGCATCCAGCAAGCTGAATTGGAGCCAAATATGGAGTAGTCTGCTTTTTTTAAAAAATAAAGTCTTATTAGACACAAAAATCAATAGGGTTCCTATATAGCAATGATCAAAATTTCAAATACAATACCATATACAATTGCCCCAAGGAAGATTAGAAGCCTCTAATCACGCACAGCACTTGGGAGGTGGAGGAGAAGGAATAAGAGTTTGAGACCAGTCTGGACTCTACAGGGAAACTGTCTCAAAAGAAAGAGGGGGATGCTGGGAGATCCCAGGACCTTGCGTAGGACAGCTAAGCACTCTATCACTGAACTACACCTGCAGCCCTAACACTTTGACAACTGTTTTAGCTTAGTTAATATTTTGAGTCAGGGTCTCACTTTTTAGCTCTGGCTGATTTGGACATTACTAGGTAGACCAAGCTGGCCTTGGACTCACAGAGATTCACCCATCTCTGCCTTCTGAGTGCTGGAATTACAGGCATATACTACCACCCAAAGTCACTTCAAAAAAAATTTAAAAGATGTAGGAGACTTACCAAGAGTTCCAGGCCAGCCTGAACCCTGTCTCAACACACACACACACACACACACACACACACACACACACACACACACACACACACACTCACGCACACATTACAAGGGAAGGGTAGGGGATTTTTACAGATGGTGTCACCTGGAGACTGTAAGCAGCCTTGTGCAGTACCTATGACCATGGCAAAAAATAAATAAATAAAAATTAAAAGGGCAGAAGTCCAGGAATGTATTTTACATGCCCAGACAAAATCTTTTAAGGCTAAAAAACAAAGCAGAAACAGATATTACTAATCTTAGGAAGATAAACATTGTGAATGAAAATTTAACAGCATGCACAACACTACTGGAAAATCTGGAAGGACGTGCACATTTTACTCTCTCTCTCTCTCTCTCTCTCTCTCTCTCTCTCTCTCTCCCTCTCTCTCTCTCCCTCTCTTTCTCTCTCTCTTTCTCTCTCTCCCCCATGCAATTTCATACCTTTGATATTCTCTATTCTCTTTAGTTTTTGACATGAAGTCTGACTATGTAACCCTGGCTGTTCTGGAACTCATTCTGTAGACCAGGACAGCCTCAAACTCCGAAATCTGCCTGCTTCTGTCCCCTGGGTGCTGGGATTAAAGGTGTGCACCATCACACCCAGCAGGAGCCTTTCTTTTGAACCTGTGTAGAGAGCTAAGCATCACTTAATCAATCATTATAATATAGTATTAATGTAGCAAATTCCCCCCAAAGATCAATAATTAACTGTTTTATACCCAGGAAAACGTGATTAATTTGGCTTCCCAACAAAATGTGGGCTTGGGTTTTAGCTCTATTGTAGAGCTCTTCCCCTGAATTCCATGCCTGAACACAACACCAAAAAAAGCATGAAACAAAATGGAAGCTTTAAAGTGGTAGCCTGGAGAGGGATTTTTGAAAAGGATGAAAGACAAGCTACAGACTAGGAGGCACTGTGTTAAGAGTTTCTTGTAAAACTAAGCATGAGGACAGTGAGACAGCTCAGTGGAGAAAAGTGCTCTCTACTAAGCCTAACCACCTGAGGTGGATTCTCAGCCTTACAAGGTAGGTGACAACCACCACAAATTGTCCTCTGACTCCGCCCTCAACACAATTAAATACATTTAATTTACAAAACTAGGCATGAGACCAGCAGGGCTGGCGCATGCCTTTAATCCCAGCACTCGGGAGGCAGAGGCAGACGGATCTCTGAGTTTGAGGCCAGCCTGGTCTACAGAGTGAGTTCCAGGACAGCCAGAGCTGCACAGAGAGACCCTGTCCAAAAACAACAACAACACTAAGCATGTACCAATCACATGACTTAACATTGCATTGGTTACATGCCTGTTCTGCCTTTGTAGCTTTATTTCTCAGAGCCCCAACTGAAATTACCCAGGTGTCCTTCAGTGAGCAATGAAGAGATGATACATTCCTGCCCAGAATACAGTCAGCAATAGACTGCGGGAAATTATTGATAAATACAACAGCTTAGTTGAATCTCAAGAAAATTATTCTGAATGAATAAAAAAAAAAGAGCCAATCTTAGAAACCTTCATTATGGAACTTTCCCTGAGCTAGCCTGGTTACAGAGATAGAGAAGACTCCTGGTTGCCAAAGGGACCATAAAGGGTTACTGCAGAAGAACAGTTATTGGTGTTGGTTGTATTGGTTGTCACATGGATCTAAGTTCTGGGAAATTGCATAGCAACATGCACATCCAAATGGCTGCATGAAAAATGAATGCAGTTTTTAGGCACGGCTGCTCATGCCTTTAATCCCAGCACTCAGGAGGCAGATCGGTAGATCTCCGTGAGTTTAAGTCCAGCCTAGACTACATAGTTCCAAGCCAGCCAGAGCTACATAGTAAAATTGTGCCTCAAAAACTAGTAATAAAAGCTAGGCATGGGACTGGATATCTGAGTTTGAGGCTAGTGTGGCCTATGAAGTGAGTTCCAGTTTCCAAACTAACAAACAAAAAGATTACATCCCAGTAAAACTGATAGATTACCCCAGAGCGATTTTCTGGTTTTGATATAGTACTATAATTGTGTGAACTGTATATGAAACATGGAACCTGTCTGTACTTTATGTTTTTGCAACTTTGTGTAAACTTATTCATTACTTCAAAATTAAAAGGTAAGCCAGGAGGATTATACTCATGCCTATAATCCCAGCATTTAGGAGGCTGAGGGAAAAGGAGCACCCACAAATTGGAGGTCACCATGAGCTACATAGTGTTCCAGGCTTGAGTGGACTATACAGTGAGATTCTCAAAAGATGTCCCTGGGGCAAGTAAGATGACTCAGAGGAGGATTATGACACTTGGTGCCAAATCTGATGGCCTGAATTTGATCCCCAGGACCCACAAGGTGGAGGAAGAGACCCAACTGCTAAAAGTTGTCCTCTAACCTCCACATGTAGGCCATGGCATTTGGAATACCTCTTTACACACACACACACACACACACACACACACACACACACACACACACACACACACACACCTGCCTGTTCTTTCCACGTGTACCTTATGGAAATTACTCACCAGGCTTTTCAAGTGGCCAAGAGATAGGACAGTTTAAACAGTTTTCCCTTGATGGGCAGCCTGATGAGAAGCCACCATGAGGCAGTATCTCACTAGCCTTGCTGGGTCTGATGAGACTCGGGATTTGATTTCTTAACCATACTTAGAAGTGAACAGCTGGCTTCCGTGAAAGGCTATTATAAAACTGCAAGACTGTGATTCGCACTTGGCTTCTCAATGACAGAGCCACCCACCCACCTGTGTTGTCTGTCACCTGGCCTCCTCAGTTCAGTATCACCCTGTGGTATAGAGCGTGGGAGTTGACCTTCCTCTGTAGTGTCTCTTTAAGTGATAAGCAGTCTATATGCTTAGGCTTATGATGTCTGTCTTGGTGAATCTATGGGCATGTGATGAGCTGGCCTAGCAACCGCCTCTGCATGGTTGCTTAGGAACCACTTGACCATTTGATATCAATGTAGGTAAATGCCAAGGAGGATGTGCTTCTACATGCTTTGGCATTTGACAAAATATCTTTCCATTCTCACATTTTCTTACAATTCTCTCTTCAGTGGCCTCCTGTGTTGAATTGCCTTGATAGATCAACACCCTCAAGGGATGGAACCCACCGGGAGTGTGAGGGAAGAGATTCTAAAAGAAGGATGGGAATCCATAACTGTAAATTTCTTAGAATTTTTTTCGATAAATACTTGGGAGAATGAAGTAGAAGGGATACCATAGACTCAAGGTCAGTCTAAGTTAATGTAGTAAAATCCTGTCTCAAAACACCAAAAAGAAAGAAAGAAAGAAAGAAAGAAAGGAAGGAAGGAAGGAAGGAAGGAAGGAAGGAAGGAAGGAAGGAAGGAAGGAAGGAAGGAAGGAGGGAAAGAATTACAGCTCCTTAAAGATGTTGAGGCAAGAGGTCCAAGAGTTCTAGTCATGCATGGGCAGCCTAGTGAGACCCTGTGCTGGAGAAATGATCCACAGATGAGAACATACACTGTTCTTCCAGAGACTCTGCGTTCACTTCTCAGCACCTGCATCGGGCAGCTCACAACTGCCTGTAACGTCAGCTCCAGGGAGTCGGATGCCCATTCCTGGCCTACATGGGTACTGAACACAGACACACAGACACACAGACACACACACGAGAGAGAGAGAGAGAGAGAGAGAGAGAGAGAGAGAGAGAGAGAGAGAGAGAGAACTGGAAAGAATGCCACTCACGGTCCCTCCCCTCCTTGAGATTCTACTTGCTACTACAGACAACATTAACAATAAACTATAGTGAGATTACTCCGTGGTGCAGCTACTGGTGACCTGGAGACCTGCCTATACCCTAGTGGTACAGTTGCCTCTAAATGGCCCAAGCTCCTGTGTACTGGCTGGTTTTGTGTGTCAACTTGATACAAGCTGGAGTTATCAAAGAAAAAGAAGCTTCAGCTGAGAAAATGCCTCCATGAGATCCAGGTGTAAGGCATTTTCTCACTTAGTGATCAAGGGGGGAGGGCCCCTTGTGGGTGGTGCCATCTGTGGGCTGGTAGTCTTGGATTCTATAAGAAAGCAGGCTGAGCAAGCTAGGAGAAGTCAGCCAGCCAGTAAGCAGCATTCCTCCATGGCCTCTGCATCAGCTCCTGCTTCCTGACCTGCTCAAGTTCCAGTCCTGACTTCCTTTGGTGATGAACAGCAGTGTGGAAGTGTAAGCCGAATAAACCTTTTCCTCCCCAACTTGCATCTTGGTCATGATGTTTGTGCAGGAATAGAAACCCTGACTAAGACATCCTGTAAGTAACCTCAATAAATTTGATAGTTCATTCAAGCTGCCCTTGAGTGGAATCCTTTGGTATGCTGGTGCCCTCTCTATCTGGGACCAATAGAGATTTCTTTATGTCTCTCCAGGAAGTCACCCAACAGAGCCCAAGAGTACAGGGGAGGGGGCGGGTGAGATGGCTCTGTGGGGAAGGCACTTGCTGTCAAGCCTGACAACCTGAGTTCAGTCCATACAACTCTACACGGTGGAAGGAGAGAACAGACTCCCAAACACACACACACACACACACACACACACACACACACACACACACACACACACACACACGACGGGGGGGGGGGTAATATAGAACTTTGTTTAAGCTAGGCACGATGATCCAGGCCTTTAATCTCAAGATTTAGGAGGCAGACAGGGGCAGGTGGATTTCTGTGAGTTCCAGGCCAGCCAGGGCTACATAGTGAGACATTGTCTTTAAAATTTGTTTGAAAAAAAAAAGGAGTGTGTGTGTTTGATCAAAGAATACAGACTTCAAACTCTGTTGTGCCGAGGGAGCATTGGGAGTGAAACTCAGGGCCTAATGTATGCGATAAGCATGTGCTATACCACTAAGCTATATCCTCAGGCCCAAATCACAGGCAGTTCACAGTGAAAGGATGTAAAGACTGCCGGGCAGTGGTGGCGCGCGCCTTTAATCCCAGCACTTGGGAGGCAGAGGCAGGTGGATTTCTGAGTTCGAGGCCAGCCTGGTCTACAGAGTGAGTTCCAGGACAGCCAGGGCTACACAGAGAAACCCTGTAAAAAAAGAAAAAAAAAAAAAAAAAAGAAAAAAAAAGAAAAAAAAAAAGATGTGAAGACTGATTAGGCTAACGACAGACTAAGTCAAATAGGTGCATAGTCTTATTCAGCTTTGCATGTCTGGAAATAGAGACACCAAACTGTAAGATGTCTCACCCGAAATCTCACTCACTGGACTAAGAGTTACTCTTCTTTTCTTCCTCAGAAGCTAACTCCTGAAGGACTGTGAGCCGAATACATTCACTCAATCTCTAGTTTGCCATTATTTTTGCCTTTCCACATTCATACCATATTGTTTCGTTAAACAAAATCAAGAGATGAAATTTTCATTTTTACTGGAAAAAAGTATGGCCTACAAATGTGAAGTAAAGGGCTGGCCCTTGCCTCCAGTCTGACAACCTGAGTTCAGTCACTGAGACTATCGTGTTAGAAAGAAAAACAAACTTTCTTAGGTTGTCCTCTGATCTCCACATGTGTACTGTGGCATGCTTCTGCCTTTTACACAGACGGGGGAGGGGAGAGAAAGAGGAGAGGGACAGGGAGAAGGAGAGGGACAGGGACAGGGACAGGACAGCGACAGGGAGAAACATAAATGTAATATGAAATTTTACAATTTTAAATTTTGATAGCTCTGGCACACGTGTGAGGATGTGGGTGTGAGGAGAACTGGTCCCCTGCCTTGACAGACTCTAGTCCCTGGTGTCCGTACCCTTCTGAGGCCGTGCCTCCACTCACGTCAGCTGCATGCTCAAATTCCTATCTGGGCTTGTAAAGAGGGATTAGTAATAGAACTGGAAGCTTATTTTATTTTTATTTTTATTTTTTTGTTTCCAATTGTACACATTAACCAAAGTTTAAATTGCACCATAGTTATTCAGCAGCTTACAGATAGCTACATAACAGACATAAGCCTCAAAGCAGACTGAAAAGCAAAGCACTAGAAAGAACCACTTTTTTCTCAAGGGAGGGGTATTCATTAGATTGTTTTTGGTACAGGGCCCCATGCAGCCCAGGTTAGCCTTGAGTTCAAAATGTAGCAGAAGATGTCATTGAACTTCTGATCCTCCTGCCTCTGCCTCTCAAAATCTTGCATTGCAAGCATGCAACAAGTACCTGGTTTTTGTTTGTTTGTTTGTTTTCGTTTTTGTTGTTGTTGTTGTTGTTTTATTTCGAGACAGGGTTTCTCTGTGTAGCCCTGGCTGTCCTGGAACTCACTCTGTAGACCAGGCTAGCCTCGAACTCAGAAATCCACCTGCCCCTGTCTCCCAAGTGCTGGGATTAAAGGCATGCGCCACCACTGCCCGGCAAGTACCTGGTTTTTGCAGTATCTGGGGTCAATTCCAGCGCTTCATGTTTACTAGGCAATCACTCTACCAAGTAAGCTCTATCCACAGTCCAACATCTATCTACCTGGCATAGTGTTCTTATGAATTCCCTGAGTCTCAGTAGAGCTGTTTAGGGGGTGGGAGTGGGGGTAGAGACATGACTTTGATAAATGTGAATTGTTTCAACATGCTAATTTCAGATACTTGAGTCTTTGTCAAAATATTAACTTTATTGAATAATTTATGCTCTGGAAAATGAATGTTTATATGATCATGAGAATTTTCTAAGCACTTGCTTTTCTTGCTGTTGCAGAACACTGGCCTCCTGGTATCACATGACCATTGTCTTCGTGAACTCTCAGGAGCTGTGATTACCTGCATGAGTATTGCCCATTACGTTTCCAGGGTGGATTGGTGAATTCAGAGGGAGGGTAACATGAGGCCCTTCCAGATAGATAGGCAAATAACAGTAGCTAGATAGGAAGGGCCCTCCCCGATGATATAATTGGCACTTAACATTGCTGGGGGAGTGATACTCAAATCCCCAGATGCTCAAGTTCCTTACATTAATTAACACAGCATTTCCATAGACTCTCTGAATTACTTACAATACCTAATACAATACGGATGTGATCTATAGTTACTCTACTGTATTGTTTAGGAAACAATGACAAAAGAAAAGTCTGGAGGCTGGAGAGATGGCTCAGAGATTAAGATTACCAACTGCACTTCCAGAGGTCCTGAGTTCAAATCCCAACAACCACATGGTGGCTCACAACCATCCGTAATGAGATCTGATGCCCTCTTCTGGGGTGTCTGAAGACAGCTACAGCGAGCAGGGCTGGGGAGAGAAGAAAAAAGTGAAGACAGCTACAGTGTATTACACATAATAAATAAATCTTTTTTTTAAAAAAAAGAAAAGTCTGTACATGTTCAACACAAATGGGACTTTTGCACAAATTTTTAAATTTTATTTTATTATTTAATATGTGAGTATTTGCCTAAATGTATATTTGTTCACCCACCATGTGCATGCTTAGTGCCTGGGAAGGCCAGAAGAAGCCTATCTCACCGTATGGGTCCCAGAGGTGTAACGGGTCATTAGGCTTAGCAGCAAGCACCCTTACCCACTGAGCCACCTCATCTGCCCTAATTTGTTATTTGTTTGTTTGTTTATTTATTTATTTATTTAGAAACAGACTTTCCTCTGTATAGCCTTGGCTGACCTGGAACTCACTCTGTAGACCAGGCTGGCCTCGAACATAGAGATCTACCTGCTTCTGCCTACCAAATGCTGGGATCAAAGGCATGTGCCACCACGCCCAGTGCCCTGTTTGATTTCATTTCAGCACTGAAGGTGGAACTCAGGATCTTGTGATTGTTAGGCAAGTGCTATATCACTGAGATAGAGTACCATACTAGTCTGTTTTAAAATCCTATTGAAATAAATATGCTCCCCCACTCTTGGTGCCACAGGGTGAGATTTCATATGGGCTATTCCTTTTAGTTAGTGTAAGCATTAAGCTCCAGTTGTATAGTTACAGATCAAGGAAAACGTGTTCAGACTGAGTCTTCCCTTCGATATTTTATATTGTGTAAACACTAGGGAATGAATCTATTTCTGTTGCCCATCACCATATGTTTTTCTCATCACTTATGGTTTTTTGTGCATATAAAAGTCTAAGCCATGCACTAGAGATAAGAGAACTGGCATGGGTCCGAGCTTACTATGCACATGCTGCTTAAAGCACAACTGTGGGCAGGGGATGATGGAAGCCCGTTCTCTGAAATTGGTGTGTAGTGCAGAAGACCAATTCTGCTCTTGATGTCTCTCCTTGACATGTTGAGTCATAAAGATTCTGGATTTAAAAACAACATAAGTAACTTTGAGGGGGTGTGATTGCATGCCTATAATTCCAGCACCTAGAAAGATAACGTAGGGCCGGGCAGTGGTGGCGCATGCCTTTAATCCCAGCACTTGGGAGGCAGAGGCAGGTGGATTTCTGAGTTCGAGGCCAGCCTGGTCTACAGAGTGAGTTCCAGGACAGCCAGGGCTACACAGAGAAACCCTGTCTCGAAAAACAAAAAAAAAACTTAAAAAAAAGATAAGGTAGGAGGGTTGACATGAGTTTGAGGACAGCCTGGACTACATAGTGAGTGCTGGGCTGGACTAGTTAGGGCTATAAAACAAGGCCCTATCTGAAAATAAACATATATATATATATCAGCAAAATGCCTGCCACCAAGGCTGATGACCTAAGATGGATCATTGGGACCCACAGAGTGGAAGGAAAGAACTGACTTCCCTATGTTGTCCCCTGACCTCCACCATCCACACATGCACAATGGCATACACATGCTCATATACATTCATACTCTTGCATTCTCTTGATAACTAAACAAAAATAATAACCCAACTGAAATATATGTTTAAGTAAATAAAGTACAATGTAAATAATTTACGTAAATAAAAATACATTTAAAACACAATTGAATTACTTTATCAAATATAATTTGAATTATTTTTAATATATTATTTGAGTTATATTTCATTTTCAAAACTTTAAAATTTTATTTATTTATTCTTCTCTCATATATTGTATCCCAACCACAGTTTCCCATCCTTCCTCTCCTCCCAGTCCACCCCTTCATCCATTCCTCCTGTCTTCAGAAATGGGCAGGTCTTCCATGGATATCAACCAAATATGGCATATCAAGCTGCAGTAAGACTAGGCACCTCCTGGAAGAGGTCACCCAATGGAAGAAAGGCTCCCAAAGGCAGCCAACAGAGTCAGAGAGCTTCTACTACTAGTCCCACAAGAAGACTAACTATACACCCATAACAAATATGCAGAGAGAGGGCCTAGATTGTCCCTCTGGCCCACTGTGGCCCAGGTTTGTTGATTCTGTGGATTTTCTTGTGGTTTCCTTGACCTCTCTGGCTCCTTCCTTCCCCTCTTCCCAAGAATTCCTTGAGCTCTGCCTAATGCTTGGCCATAGGTCTCTGTATCTGTTTCCATGAGTTGCTGGATGAAGCCTCTTTGATGCTGGATAGCCCAGAGACCAAGAATAGAACCAAATATTACAGGCAAAAAAAGTTAAGAAATTATTCCTAATGATATTCTGCTATACTCATAGAATGGTGCCTAGCTCGATATTTATTTTTTTAATTTGAATTTTTGAATAATTTGAATTATATTTAATATTTTAAGCGTAATTACCCTTTCAAAATAATTTGAAAGTAAATGCAACAATGAAAGTTAATATTACTATAATTTAGACTTTGCTTCACAATTACAGTCTATCGCAATCCTGCTGCATAGCAGGTATCCCACTCTAATAGTCTGTTAGAATAGACAAAAGTGTCATTTCCATGCCATAAACTGTCCCCTGGTCAATTCAGTCTTTGTTGCATGTATTAGAATTGGGGGTGTGTATGTAAAAAAGTTGTTTAAAAAAATCTCAAGCAGTTGTAGAACATGCCTTTGATCCCAGTACTCAGAAGACAGAGGCAGAGGCAAGTAGATCTGAGTTCAAAGTCAGCCTGGTCTACAGAGAAAGTTCCAGGACAGTTTACATGGAGAGATGCTGTCTCAAAACAAAACAAAAACAAAAGAAACAAACAAAACCCCCAGTATGCTCATTTAAAGGGCAGCAAGTTATTTTGCTGTACTTTGGGGTGAGGGAACAAAAGCTCACTGAGAATGATACAGCAGAACAAAAGCTGAAATCATTTTTTTCCTTTTTTTTTTTTCTTTTGGTTTTTCGAGACAGGGTTTCTCTGTGTAGCCCTGTCTGTCCTGCAACTCACTCTGTATACCAGGCTGGCCTCGAACTCAGAAATCCACCTGCCTCTGCCTCCCAAGGGCTGGGATTAAAGGCGTGCACCACCACTGCCCGGCTGGCTAAAATTATTTTTAAAGTTTAAGGAAAGGAGTGCATGTTACATGCTACACATTATTTCTAAGATAAGCAACTTTGGTGCTTTATCTTTGGTGGGGAAATAGTGAGTTTTTACCGACAAAAAACAAATTGTTACTAGAGGCAGAAGGCAGGAGGTTTGCCAAGAATTCAAGAGCCGCCTTAGCTACTTACTGAGACCCTTTCTCAAAGCTGCCAAAAGGTTTCTGGGTCTAAGCACTGTAGCAAAGACTCAGAAAAACAATGGGAGTACTAGTGTCGGAGAGTTAATACTGAAGAGTTTAGGGGTTCTTGGTGAAAAGAAAGCTGTGCTGGGGACATTCAAATGTAAGCATCAGCCAGTTATGGTGATGCCCACATGGAGTCCCTGCTGGGGAGGCCGAATCTAGGAGTTTAGGGTCAGCCTAGGCTGCACAGTGAGAGTCTGGCTCAAACAAAATAAAAGTACCATTTTTCTCCGTAATAATTTTGAAAAGTGGCTAATTGACATTTCTGCATGGTGCTCAGGTTCCATAAACAAACAGCCTCTAAGAAAAACAGCAGTTTTCTGTGACAACAGTTCAAGTGGCTCATTCGAATAGCCCAGAATCCTCAGCAGTACAGAAAGGATAAAATCATGCTTCCTTTGGCCAAGATGGCATCCTTTCCACAGCTGGTAAGCCACAGAGGGCTTCCAGCCTACCAGGATCCCTTTGATTACCTACATTTCACAGTCCACTGGGGTTGGGAAACATCAATATTGTGGGGGTAGGGGTGTGTGTATGTGTAAAGGTCAGAGGACAACTGTCTTAGGGTTTTACTGCTGTGAAGAGACACCATGACCAAGGCAACTCTTATAAAGGACAACATTTAATTAGGTTTAATTGAAGCTTACAGGTTCAGAGGTCAAGGTAGGAAGCAAGGCAGCAACCAGGCAGACATGCTGGTGGAACTGAAAGTTCTACATCTTATTCTGAAAGAAACCAAGAGAAGACTGACTTCCAGGGAGTTAGGAGGAGGGTCTCAAAGCCCACACCCAAAGTGATACACTTTCTCCAACAAGGCCACACCTCCTAAGAGTGCCACTTCCTGGGCCAAGCACATTCAAACCACCACAACCACCTTAACCACTGTTGTTATCATTTGTTTTAAGACAGGGTCTCACTGGGAGTTGTGACACATACTTTTATTCACAGCACTCAGAAGGCCAAGGCAGGCAGATCTCTGTGAGTTTGAGGCCAGCCTGGGTCTATATAGTGAGTTCCAAGGCAGCCAGAGGTACACAGAGAGACCCTGCCTCAAAGAAAAACAAACAAAAGGCCAGAAAACACAACAACAACAAAACAAACATAACAAAACATAAAAACGTAGGGTCTCTCAGTGGCCTGGAATTTGCCATGTAGCCTAGGCTGGCTGGCCATCTAGCCTCAAGAATATGCCTTTCTCCAGCAACTCCACAACTGGGATTATAAACTGGCACCACCGTGCTGATCTTCTTCTTCTTTTTTTTTTTTTTTTTTTTTTGTTTTTTTGTTTTTTTGTTTTTCAAGACAGGGGTTCTCTGTGTAGCCCTGGCTGTCCTGGAACTCACTCTGTAGACCAGGCTGGCCTCGAACTCAGAAATCCGCCTGCCTCTGCCTCCCGAGTGCTGGGATTAAAGACGTGTGCCACCACTGCTTGGCTCATACTGATCTTCTTACATGGGTTTTGGGAGCTGAACTTAGGTCCTCCTGTTTGTAAGACAAGCACTTTGTCAACTGAAATATGTACCCAACTCGTGATCTATTTTTAAACAACATAATGAAAATTAGTTTGCTGAAAAAAGAACTGATTGACTACTTGTGTTCTGCAGATGTGGTGGCCTGACTCTGTCTGTATAAACTGTAACCTCAAGACACCTTCAATTATCCACATTGTGGGTTATGAAAAAAACCAAGTGGGAAACAACTGAAGCTCACTTCATTGAGAGATTAGCTTTGACTCGCTTCAACGTAGGGTACTCTAAAGTCTCTCCCAATGCAAAGGCAGCCCAGGCACAACATCAGTGCTCAAAGGGTTAGGTCAGCAGATAGATCATACCCATCACTAAGAAAAGCTTTCAGGTGGTGGGAAGAAGCATATGATGCAGTTCTTTTTTCTGAAGTAATCATCTTGTTTGTTCCAGAAAATATTAAAGTGCGTCATCCATCTCCCATGTCTCCAGTCACCTCCTCCATGGCTTTGACAAGATCCTAGAGCAGAAACAGCAGAGTCACCATGGACACAAATAACTGATGATCCAAATGCATACTCAGGAACACAAAATCACTTATATTTGAAAATAAGATCTACCACAATGAGTAAACGCAAAAGAGTAATCTACGGAGATTCCAATAGGGGCTGCCAGCCATTATGTGTCCAGCTCTTCCTGTCTCTCTCTTCTCAGAAATGCATCCATCCACTGTTATTATGTTCTTCCTAGAATACCAACATACACAATACTAAGCAATCTGAAAATGCATTTCTATGAAATTCAGGATGCACTGCAGTTTCATTTGTGCTCTTGTAACCATCAAAACTCAGAGCTGCAAGATGTTTCTGTTGAGAGCATCATCATTCAGCATGTTTCTTTTATAGCTGCAGAGAAAGAGGCCAAGGCCAGAAAGGAAAATCAGGATCAGATAGCAGGCCACATCTGGACAGACTGTCTCCTTAAGCAAGATGGTGGGGAAGACACTGCTGGAAGGTGTGAACTGCTGGTGAAGGAGGCAGATTGTGAAACATTTGAAAATGAAGTCTCTCCTGTATCGCTGAGGATATCACTGAGCTCTGGAAATTGGATAATTCCTTTATCTCTAATGCTGGCATCTACTAATGCTTTAAAAGTGTTAATTGCTCTGGGAGGCAATGCTGTCAGTAGGATGAATATGTAACTATTGACTGTTTAAAGCTGTACTCCAAGGCTGAGGGTACAGCTAGGAACACGATGATCAGAAGCTCAAGGTTGGTCTCAGTTGTATAGAGTTCTCAGTTGTATAGAGAATCTGAAGCCTATATGAAACACTTCCTCAGAAAAGTAAATGGCACACATCTTCACTGCCAGCATTCTGGAGTCAGATACAGGCAGATCTCTGGGCATTCCAGAACTGCCCAATTTACATAGTGAGTTCCGTGCCAGCCAGGGCTACATAGTGAAGCCTTGACACACAAAACAAATAGTGGAAGGAAGGCAGGAATATTGAAAGTTCAAGGCTACTGAAGATTACAGAACGGCTCAAATCAAATCTGGAGAAGTTAGCAAGACTCATCTGAAATCTAAAAAAAAATTAAAATAGCTGGGAATGCCAGGCACCGTGGCTTAAAGCTGTAAGCTCAGTACGTGGGCAGCTATGCTGGGAGGTACGGAGAGTGCCACAAGTTCCAGGCCAGCCTGAGCTATGGATGAGGGCCTATCTCAAAAAGGAAAAAGGATTGTAGAGAGCTTTCAAAGTGTGCCCAAGGTCACAGGTTCAATCCCAGGGTCACAACTTAATATTTTCAAAAAATTAAAATTAGGGCTGCCCTGTAGCTAAGTTGATAGAGGGCCTGCTGACTATAACACTTCATGTAGTAGCCCATGCCTGTAACAGGAGGATCCAAGATTCATCATCCTAAACTTCATAGTAAGTTTGAGACCAGCCTAGCATAGGTGAGACTCTGTCTCATAGACAGACAGACAGACAGACAGACAGACAGACAGACAGATGTTATATTTCTAGCTGGGCATGGTAGCTTACACCTGTAATACTTGCATCTTTTGCAGAGGCATAAGGATCTTGAGTTCAAGGCCAGCCTGTCTCAGAAAACCAAAGAAAGAGAAGGGATCTGCTGAGTGATGTGCCAGGGACAGTGTTGATAGGCCCATGATATACAGGCTGCAAAAGAACTCATTAAGACAGAAGAAGGCTGTAGAGCAGAGACTGAAGGGAAGGCCATTCAGAGACTGCCCCACCTGGGGATCCATCCCATATACAGTCACCAAACCCAGACACTATTGTGGATGCCACGAAGTGCTTGCTGAAAGGAGCCTGATATAGCTGTCTCCTGAGAGGCTCTGCCAAAGCCTGACAAATACAGAGGTGGATGCTCGCAGCCAACCATTGGACTGAGCACGGGGTCCCCAATGGAGGAGTTAGAGAAAGAACTGAAGGAGCTGAAGGGTTTGCAACCCCATAGAAAGAACAACAATATCAACCAACCAGACTCCCCAGGGCACCCAAGGACTAAACCACCAGCCCCATATGTAGCAGAGAATGGCCTTGTCAGGCATCAATGGGAGGAGAGGTCCTTGGTCCTGTGAAGGACCGATAGATGCCCCAGTGTAGGGAATTGGAGGGCAGGGAGGAGGGAGTGGGTAGGTGGGTGGAGGAACACCCTCATAGAAGCAGGGGGAGTGGGATGGGATAGGGGGTTTCCAGGAGATGGGGGAAACCTGGAAATGGGATAACATTTGAAATGTAAATAAGAAAATATCCAGTAAAAAAAAGACAGAAAAAGGCAAAAGTAGCATGTATTAGATACAATGTGCTACAGCTACAGTGGGCAAGACAGAGAGAAACTGTTTATGTAAACACATTCTTGGGGGCGGCTGTTACAATGGCAGGGTGAGAGGAGTGTTTTATGTAGGCAATCAGGCAATGTATTAATGTTACGGAGTCCTGGAATAACTGAAGTCTGGTCTTATTGGGGCTAGCAATAGCCTAGGCTTGAGGAAGGATGGTATTGTCCTGAGTCCAAAGAATCAAAAAGGGCTCAGCACAACCACTCATACCAAACTGGGATCCACATTTTGTATCTGGAGCTTGTTTTTCTTAAATCTGATAAGATAGTGGCCCTGTTCTGTTTGCAGACAACAGTGACCTTGCTCAGAACCCAAGCTGCTGTTCAAGAAAAGCAGCCTCGTTCTGAGGTTACAACAGCTCAGTGCAGCCATTTATATCGTATTGTGTCCACACTGGGGATGTAGCACAACAGTCAGATGCTTTTCTAGCACATACAAAGCCCTGTGTTAAGTTACAGCAACATGCAAAACAAAACAAAACAAAAACAAACAAACAAAAAACCCATGCTGCCGGGCAATGGTGGCACACGTCTTTAATCCCAGCACTTGGGAGGCAGAGGCAGGTGGATTTCTGAGTTCGAGGCCAGCCTGGTGTACAGAGTGAGTTCCAGGACAGCCAGGGCTACACAGAGAAACCCTGTCTCGAAAAAACAAAACAAAACAAAACAAAAAAACAAAAACAAAAAACCCCATGCACTTTCAAACTAAACATAGAACTGATTTTCTGAAGTTAGCTTTTCATGTTAACTTAAAAAAAAAAAAAACAGCAACAACAACAACAGTTCACACCATAATTCCAACATTTTAGGCAAGCCTGGCCTACAGAGTGAGACAGATCTTGTCTTAAAATAAAAAGCCAGTAAGATGGCTCAGCCAGTAAAGGTGCTTGTTACCAAACCAGTAGAGAGTTCAAGGGCAGCCTAGGTAAAGACCCTGCTCAAAAAACTAAAACAAAACCTTCTCCCTACCCCCAAGGGTTTTTTCTTTGAATTAGATTTTGAGAACTGTTGGAAGGGGAGTGAGAGAAGGGAGGACACCAAATGGGAAAAATAAAGAAATGTGACTAGGGCTATGAAGCAATTGGTGGAGAGCATTCCTAAAATGCATGAGACCCCAGGGTCTTGGTTAGCGTTTCTGTTGCTGTGCTACACACCATAACCAAGAGAAACTTGAGGAGGAAAGGGTTTATTTCTGTTTATAGCTTGTAGTCCATACTGAGGGAAATCAGCACAGGAACTCAAGGCAAGAATGGAAGCAGTGGTCATGGAGGGATGCTGCTAATTAGCTTGTTCCCCAAGGATTGCTCAACCTGCTTTTTTTTCCACCTGTTCTAAGCTGCTTTATTTATTTATTTATTTATTTTTTATTTTTGGATATTTAGTTTATTTACATTTCAAATGTTTCCCCTTTGGAAACCCCTATCCCATCCTCCTCCCCCTGACTCTATGAGGGTGCTCCCCCACCTACCCACCCACTCCCATCTTCCCTCCCAAGCATTTCAGAACCACCTGCTCAGGGGGACAGCAACCACAAGGGGCTTGGCCATCTCACAGGCCAATCTGGTGGCAGTATTTTCTTAATTGAGGTTCTCTCTTCCCAAATGAGTCTAGCTTGTGTCGAGTTGACATAAAACTAGCCAGCACACCTGAGTTCAATCCCAGCAAAACATAAACTGGGCACAAAGAGGAGGCAAAAGGATCACAAGTTCGAGATGATTCTCCTCCACTACATAATGAGTCTGAGGCCAGCCTGGGATACACAAAACCCTGCCAAAATAGTGGAAGAAAATAAAAGGAGGAAAGGAAGGAGTGAGGGGGAGGAGGAAGGAAGGGAAGAAGTAGAGGCAGGGAGAGAGGATCACAATAGAGAGAGAAATTAAAACTGTCTATGCTTCCATCAAAGAGCTCCCTGGAGAGCAACAGCTGTAGACTCAGTGGACATGCTCCTTGTGTATTCCCATTTTCCCCTATGATGAAAGCATAAAATGTAAGTAGCTGCAAGTAATTTATGCACTGGATACATTTTCCTGTCATCTGTTTAATTCAGTAAATCCAACAAAAGTATCCACTTGATGGTATGATGATATCCTGCCATGCTAATGTGGTGACCTGGCTAATCATCAACAAGCCAGTTTTATTTAAGCTGAGTTTTGGGCTGGAGAGATGGCTCAGTGATTAAAACCATGTACTGTTCTTAGAGAGGATGTGAGTTCAACTCCCAGCACCCACATCAGGCAACTTACAACTGCTTGTAACTCCAGCATCCAAGGGATGCCCCTAACTTTGGGCACATGCACATACACAGGCATACACATGTGTACATGTAAATAAATAATGACAATAATGTTTTTTAAAAACTGGGTATTGCTGCCTGATTTGGAATATCCTTTTCATCTAAAACACGTACCTGCAATATATCATACTCTTACCCTCCCTCACAGATTCTGCCTACTTCCCTACTTACTCAACTTCATGTTTCCTATCCCCACCACTTCACGAAAATAAAGGTCATATCAAACCAATCAGATTTGAAAAAGTGCAAAACAAATAAGGCCCAAACTGGGGTGTGGTGGTACCTGCCTTTAATCTCAACACTCTAGCATCGGATGAAGATGGATCTCTGAGTTGAAGGCCAGCCTGGCCTACAGAGTGAGTTTCAGGACAGTCAGTTCTACACAAAGAAACTCTGGAAAAAATAAAATAAAATAAAATAAAATAAAATAAGAAACCAAGCCATTGAGTCTGTTTTGTGTTAGCCAACCTCCTGGGCATGGGGCATGCCCTGGAGTGTGGTTGATATCCCCAAGGATACTCATGTGGTAAAAACTGACTTTCCTGTCCCCAGCAGGCATCAATTGCAAATACTTTCATGGTTGCTGGTGAAGCTTTGTGGCTACTTTCCCTTTTCAGTGCTGATTTTGTGCAGGGCTGTGCTGTGCTGTAGCAGTCTCTGTGGAAGTTCAATTACGTACCAGTCCTGTTGTGTCTGGATGACACTGCTTCCTTGGAATCACTCACCACCTCTGACTCTTAGAATCTTTCCATTTTCTCTCCCTCAAAGATCCCTAAACTTGAGGGGAGGGTTTTGATAAAGACCATTTAGGACCAAGTGTTTCAGAGTCTCTCACTCTCTGCACATTGTCCAGTTATGGATCTTTTACTTAACTATCATTTACTTCAAGAGGCTTCTCTGATGAGGGTCAAGTGATGCTCTGATCTATGAGTATAGCAATATGACATAATGGATCTTTTATTGCTATGTTTTTTGTTGTTGTTGTTGTTGTTATTGTTGTTGTTCTTGTTGTTGTTGTTTGGTTTTTCGAGACAGGGTTTCTCTGTGTAGCCTGACATGGATCATGGATGGGTTCAGTGAATTGAACTCTGGTCCCCTCTCTTAACTGCTCTCTTAACTGCTGAACTATCTCTCCAGCCCTGAGACAGGGTCTGTCTATATACCCGGGCTTTACTAATACTCACTTTTTCAGCCAGAATGGTCTTGAATTTGAGATCATAAGGTTCCTGCCTTAGCCTTCTGAGTGCTGGCACTATAGGGGTAAAGCACTCTACCTGTCTCACATGGCAGGCTTCTAGGAAGCAGCTCAGTGCTTGCACCGGATGGGCAGCAGTGCTGCTCTCACCAGTCAAACAGGACACATTCATAATTACAATCACCACTGAAAAAGCTCACAGTTCTCACCTCAGTACCAACCGAAACACTTGTTTTGTACCCACTTAACAAATCTTAACAGCAATACCTGAAAAAATTACACTATTTCTAAGAAAATATAATTCTCAAGACGTGTACATTCAATGGTGTGCTTATGGGAATCCCAATGGTACTCTTCATACAAATAGACAAAACAATTTTAAAATTCATATGGAACTACAAAAGACTGAGTGGCCAAATAACCCTGAGGGAAAAAACAAAGCTGAAAGCACTACACTGCCTTATCTCAAAATTGCACAGTACATCAAAGAATATGGTGCTGGCATAAAAGTACTTACCGAGCAACTGGTAGAACAGGGATGAGAGCCTGGAAGAAGTCCTCATCCTTATAGACAAGGAAGATGTTTTTGAAAAAAAGTGCCAAGAACAGGCGATGGAAAAGGCAAATAAATGTTGCTGGCAAAGTGGATAGGGATATGCAGGAAAATGGTAGCAGACTTACTTCACACTATATACAAGAATCAACTCAAGCCAGGCATGGTGCTACACACTTGTAAACTTAGCATTTGTGAGATGGAGGCAAGAGGATCTGACATTCAACATTAACCTCAGCTACACAGTGAACTCTGAGACAGCCTGGGCTACATTTGATTCTTTTTCAAAAACAAACAAACAAACAAACAAACAAACAAAAAACAAAACAAAAAACAAAAAAAACAGACCAGGTATGGTAATCTCTGTACTTGGGAGGTAAAGGCAAAATGTTAGCTTATCATAGTGGTGCATGCCTTAGGGGGTTCCAGAACAGCCAGGGCTATGTAGAGGGATGCTCTCTAAATATCAAAAATAAAACAAAGCAACCCCCCCTCCAAAACACACCACCACGAACACCACCAACTGAAGTCTTCTGGCCAGAGCTACTCTCTGGTGTCGACTGAAGGTCCCTCTAGCCCCTGTCCGAATTCCGACGACCCAAATGGGTGGTGGCAAAGACTCTATCTAACTTCTCTTAAAAACAAGAAAAACTGGTAACACAGCCCAACAACCAACACCACCAATAAACCTAATTACATAGGTAAGAAATTTAAGGTCATTCTCTACTACATAGTAAGATTAAGACTAGGCTTGATGTGAAATTCTTTCTCCAAAACAAACAAACAAAACAAAACAAAAAACCCACCCTGGTCAACTGATATAGCTAAACAGATAAATTCACCCACATCAAGACCAATAGCCTGAGTTCAATCCCCAGGACCCACATGGTTGAAAAAGAGTATTGATTCCCATGCATTGTCCTCTGACCTCCACCTGTATGCCATGGCCCACACATTCCCCTCTACACAAACCCACAAAATAAAAATTTTAAAACAGCAATCATTTGTTTGGTTAGAGTTACCCCAAGATATTTTATATTATTTGTGGCTATTGTGAAGGGTGTTGTTTCCCTAATTTCTTTCTCAGCCTGTTTATCATTTATATAAAGGAAGGCTACTGGTTTATTTGAGTTAATTTTATATCTGGCTATTTTGCTGAAGTTATTTATCAGCTGGAGACGTTCTCTGGTAGAATTTTTGGGTTCCCTTATGTATACAATCATCATATCATCTGCAAATGGGTACCTGTATTTCTTCTTTGCCAATTTGTATCCCCTTGATCTCTTTTTGTTGTCTTACTGTTCTAGCTAGCACGTCAAGTACTATACTGAATAGATATGGAGAGAGTGGGCATCCTTGTCTTTTCCCCGATTTTAGTGGGATTGCTTCAAGTATGTCTCCATTTAATTTGATGTTGGCTGTTGGTTTGCAGTGAATTGTTTTTATTATGTTTAGGTATGGGCCTTGAATTCCTGAACTCTCCAATACTTTTAGCATGAAGTGATGTTGTATTTGGCCAAATGCTTTTTCTGCATCTAAGGAGATGATCATGTGATTTTTTTCTTTTAGTTTGTTTATATAGTGGATTACGTTAATGGATTTTCGTATATTGCACCAACCTTGCACCCCTGGGATGAAGCCTACTTGATCATGGTGAATGATGGTTTTGATGTGCTCTTGGATTCAGTTTGCAAGAATTTTATTGAGTATTTTTGCATCCATATTCATAAGCGAGATTAGTCTGAAGTTCTCTTTTATGGTTGGGTCCTTGTGTGGTTTAGAACGAGTTGGGTAGTGTTTCTTCTGTTTCTATTTTATGGAATAGCTTGAGGAATATTGGTATCAGGTCTTCTTTGAAGGTCTGGTAGAATTCTGCACTAAATTCATCTGGCCCTGGGCTTTTTTTGGCTGGGAGGTTTTTAATGACTTCTTCTATTTCCTTGTGTGATATGGACCTATTTAGATCGTTTACCTGTTCTTGATTTAACTTTGGTATGTGGTATCTGTCTAGAACATCATCCATTTCATCTAGATTTTCCAGTTTTGTCGAGTATAGGTTTTGTAGTAGGATCTGATGATTTTTTAAAAAAATTCCTCCATTTCTGTTGTTATATCTCCCCTTTTATTTATGATTTTGTTAATTTGTTTATTTTATTTTATTTATTTTATTTTATTTTATTTTATTTTATTTTATTTTATTTTATTTTATTTTATTTTATTTTATTTTATTTTATTTTATTTTATTTTATTTTATTTTATTTGTTTTTCGAGACAGAGTTTCTCTGTATAGCCCTGGCTGTCCTGGAACTCACTCTGTAGACCAGGCTGGCCTCGAACTCAGAAATCTGCCTGCCTCTGCTTCCCAAGGGCTGGGACTAAAGGCATGTGCCACCACTGCCCGGCGATTTTGTTAATTTGGATACTGTCTCTGGGCCCTTTAGTTAGTTTGGCTAGACGTTTATCTATCTTATTGATTCTCTCAAAGAACCAGCTTTTGGTTTTGTTGATTCTTTGTATAGTTCTTTTTGTTTCTATTTGGTTGATTTCCGTCCTGAGTTTGACTATTTCCTACCCTCTACTGCTCTTGGGTGAGTTTGCTTCTTTTTGTGCTAGAGCTCTCAGGTGTACTGTTAAGTTGTTAGTTTAAGATCTCTTCAGTTTCTTTACCAGGGCACTTAGTGCTATGAATTTTCCTCTTAGCACAGCTTTCATTGTGTCCCATAAGTTTGGGTTTGACGTGTCAATATCTTCATTAAATTCCAGGAAGTCTTTTTTTTTTTTTTTTTGGTTTTTCAAGACAGGGTTTCTCTGTGTAGCCCTGGCTGTCCTGGAACTCACTCTGTAGACCAGGCTGGCCTCGAACTCAGAAATCCGCCTGCCTCTGCCTCTCAAGTGCTGGGATTAAAGGCGTGCGCCACCATTGCCCGGCTCCAGGAAGTCTTTAATTTCTTTCTTTCTTTCTTCCCTGACCAAGTTATCATTGAGTAGAGCGTTGTTCAGTTTCCAGGTGTATGTGGGCTTTCTGATGGTTTTGCTGTTATTGAAGGCCAGCCTTAGTCCTTGGTGATCTGATAGGAGGCATGAGATTATTTCAATCTTCTTATATCTGTTGAGGTTTGTTTTGTGACCGATTATATGGTTGATTTTGGAGAAGGTACCATGAGTTGCTGAGAAGAAGGTATATTCTATTGCTTTAGGATGAAATGTTCTATAAATATCTGTTAGATCCATTTGGTTCATAACTTCTGTTAGTTTCACTGTGTCTCTGTTTAGTTTCTGTTTCAATGACCTGTCCATTGAGAGTGGGGTGTTGAAGTCTTCCACTATTATTGTGTGGGGTTCAATGCGTTTAGAGCTTTAGTAAAGTTTGTTTGTTTGTTTGTTTGTTTTATAAATGTGGGTGCTCTTGCATTTGGGGCATAGATGTTTACACCAATCAGAATGGCTAAGATCAAAACCTCAGGTGGCAACACATGTTGGCCAGGATGTGGAGGAAGAGGAACATTCCATTGCTGGTGGGATTGCAAACTGGTACAACCACTCTGGAAATCAATCTGGAGGTTCCTCAGAAAATTGGAAATAGATCTACCTGAAGACCCAGCAATACCACTCTTGGGAATATACCCAAAAGATGCCCCACCATGCCACCGGGGCACTTGTTCCACTATGTTCATGGCGGCCTTATTTGTGATAGCTGGAAGTTGGAAACAACCCAGATGTCTGACGACAGAAGAATGGATACAGAAAACATGGTTCATTTACACAATGGAATACTACTCAGCTATTAGGAATGAGGACATCCTGAGTTTTGCAGGCAAATGGATAGAACTAGAAAATATCATCCTGAATGAGGTAACTCAGACCCAAAAGGACATGCATGGTGTGTACCCACTAATAAGTGGATATATTAGCCAAAAGAAAAAAAGTACAGAGGGGCTGGAGAGATGACTCAGCGGTTAAGAGCAGTGACTGCTCTTCCAAAGGTCCTGAGTTCAATTCCCAGCAACCACATGGTGGCTCGCAACCATCTATAATGGGATCCAATGCCCTCTTCTGGTGTGTCTGAATACAGATACAATGTACTCATATAAATAAAATAAAGAAATCTTTTTTTAAAAAAAGTACAGAGTACCCAAGATACAGTCCACAGAACTCAAAAAGATCAACAAGCTAAAGGGCCCAAGTGAGGACACCTTAGTTCTACTTGGGAGGGAGAAGAAAGCAACCACAAGTGGGGAGGGAGGGAGGGACCTGGAAGGGAAAGTAGACATGGACGGGGGGTTGGAGGGAAGAGGGGAATCTGATCAGGTATTGGATGAGGGAAAAGGACTGAAGCCCTGAGGGCCAGCAGAAAGAATGGAAACAGGCAACTTCATGAGGTAGGAGGTTGGGGGGACCCTCCAGAATGCACCAGACACATGGGACATGAGAGACTCTCAGGACTCAAAGGAAGGGACCTTAGATGAAATGTCCCACAGTAGGAAGAAGGAACTTATAGAGCCCATGTCCAGCAGGAAGACAGGGTATCAAATAAGGGATGGGGTTGCCATCCCACAGTCAAAACTCTGACCCATAATTTTTCCTGTCTGAAAGAACTCAGGGACAAAAATGGAGAAGAACCTGAGGAAAAGAAGGTCCGGCGACAGGCCCAAAGTGGGATCCAGCTCAAGGGGAGGTCCCAAGGCCTGACACTATTTTTTTTTTTTTTTTTTGGTTTTTCGAGACAGGGTTTCTCTATGTAGCCCTGGATGTCCTGTCCTGGAACTCACTCTGTAGAGTGTAGAGTGAGGCTGGCCTAGAACTCAGGAATCCACCTGCCTCTGCCTCCCAAGTGCTGGGATTAAAGGCATGCGCCACCACTGCCCGGCGGCCTGACACTATTACTGAGACTGTGGAGTGTTCACAAAAAGGGACCTAGCATGACTGCCCTCTGAAAGACCCAACAAGGAGCTGAAAGAGTCAGATGCAGATATTTGCACCCAACCAATGGACAGAAGCTGCTGACCCCTGGGGTTGAATTAGGGAAAAGCTGGAAGAAGCTGAGGAGAAGGGCAACCCTGTAGGAGGACCAGCAGTCTCAACTAACCTGGACCCCTGAGATTTCTCAAACACTGAGCCACCAACCAGGCAGCATACACCAGCTGATAGGAGGCCCCCAACACATATACAGCAGAGGACTGCTGGGTCTGGGTTCAATCAGAGACTGGAGGCCCCAAAGAGTTTAGAGTTTAGGGTGTGGATGGGGACATCCTTGTGGAGATAGGGAGGTGGGGAGAAGGTATGGGGTGTGGTATGGGATGTCAGAGGGTGACGGGGGGGGGAGATAAAATCTGGAGTATAAATAAATAGCAATCACCTAATTCAGAATAAATATATTAACTAGCAGAGAACATTATTATGTAATAATATGAACAATGATGTGATATACTATTCTTGATCTTTGTTCCTGGCATAGAGCTAAAACTCTGAGATTCTGAGTATATGCTACCATGCCCAGTGTATACATTTTATTCCTTTCTTTCCTTTTCCTTAGTGACAGGGTGGATGGAACCCATTGTTCATAAAAAGCCCTGTCCACCATACTTGAGTTTATAGCAATGAGGTGACCGTTGAATGTAAGTCCCTAGGTGGCTTCAGGATAGGGGTTCATTGCTGTAGGAAATAACCTAGTGATCAGAAAACGGAATTTTAGGACTGGCCGTAATGCCAGCAGGAAGAACAGTTCAAAGTCATCCTTGACTACATAATGAATTTGAAGTTAGCCTGAGATATATGAGATTGACTCAATGCTCTCTCGCCTACCTCTCAAAAAGCAAACAAGAGAGCTGAAGACATGGCTCAGTGGTTAAGAGAACTGGCTGCTCTTCCAGAGGTCCTGAGTTCAATTCCCAGCAACCACTTGGTGGCTCACAACCATCTGTAATGGAATCCGATGCCCTCTCCTGGTGTGCATGAAGACAGCTACGGTGTACTCATATAAATAAAATAAAACAAAAAATTCTTTTAAAAAATCAAACAAGACTTTCAGCTCCCACCTCCCAGGTAGGGTAGAGGGGTCAGAGACTAAGTCAATCACCAATAACCAGTGATTTAAGCAATGTCATCGACTTACCTATATAATGGAATAAGAGGCCTTATATGATATGAAGGGCACAGAGAGCTTCTTTGGTCAGTGAGGATAAAGGTGCTGGAAGGTGCCCACACCCCATATCTCACCCTTACCTAGCTGTTCCTGAGTTGTATCCTTTCTTTTACTTGTGCCAAGTCACTGAAAATTTAGTGAGACCAGCTGTTTGGGTGTCACTAATCAGCACTCCCTTCTTCACTAGGGCTATGTCACTTAGTTATATCCAGATGCCACACATTCATCCTGTCTATTCCACCCACAGCTCTCCCCAGAGGTTATGGTTGGCTCCTTTGGGCAGCATTCTATGGGAGATGTTCAGTACACACATGGCATCTTTGGCAAATGATCCTACCTTGCTTTTCTCTAAAGAGATAGAAGGGCAAGTTTCTGGTGGGAGTTGTGGTCCTGGTGGGACAGAGGATCAAGCCCAGAGACAATAGAAACAGCTGGTGGGAGTTGTGGTCCTGGTGGGACAGAGGACCAAACCCAGAGACAATAGAAACAGTGAGAAAAGTCTTCTCAGAGGGTAGTAGTAGGATCTGAGTGTTGGTCTGGCAAGTATCTTTATGCCCCCAAACAATGTTTGCTTACAGTTATGCCTGTCTCTTCTGTGTGTGCCCTTGGTTTATTATCTGTAGTGCATCTCAGATCCCTCAAAAGATCTTCAGCTCAAGAATCCAGACTAATATATAGATATACCAATAAGGTGACAAAACCAAAGCCATTCTTCACTTCTGTGCCCATTTCCTCGTCTGAAACTAGAGATGACAACTCTAGCAAAAATCCACTATGAAGGCAGAGTTGATATTTGTAAAATGCTTTGGAGCCAGGGGGTAGTGCATGCTTGTAATCCCAGTGTTCAGAAGACAAGAAGACTGCTGCAAATTCAAGGCCAGCCTGATCTACATAGTCCTTACAAGCAAGTATTTAAAAAGCTTTTGAAAGACAGCATCTGTTGCTCAGGTGACTAATAATCACTCAAAACTGCTAGGTGTGGTGGCCATGCCTTTAACCCCAGCACTTAGGAGGCAGAGGCCCAATCTCTGAGTTGAAGGCCAGCCTGGTCCACACAGTGAGTTCCAGGACACTCAGAGCTACAGACTCTGTCTCAAAAACAACAAACCCACTCAGAACAGCATCAACCACATACCATACTTGACCTTCAGTCATACAAAGACCTATTACTGGTGTGTAGTAAATACATACAAAGAAAAAACCACACTGTTGAACATGGGAGTATGGAGCTTTTTATGTATACTTAACACAGAGAAGAGGGTATGGTCTCAATAAGAAAATACACTCTGTGTTCATGGGAACCCCCAGTATCAGCCACTAAGAACACTTTGGCATGAGGAAAAGAGGGAAGGGGAGCATAAATAAGACTGGGAGGGGAAGTCACTGCTGTACGGGCACACACAGGCAGGAGCACACTGCAAGGGGCACAGGGCCTCTTCTTTCTGAGAGAGTAATACAGCGGTACAAGAGAACAGTAGCCACAGACTAAGCCTGTAATGTCGGGGGGGGGGGTGATGAACACAGGAAAGAGAGGGGTAGACAGGAAAGAGTGGCAAAGGGGGCTTCCTTCTCCATGGTAGATTGATTCCAGGGTTCCTTAGTTGACATCCATGATGTCAGAGTTGGGTGTAGAACTGGAGGCAGGAGAGGCAGGGGTGTCAGGTGAAGCCATTTGGGACTGGCGTCGAGCCACATCTTGGCGTTGATAGAACAAGACATAGGCTGCCTTGGACTTCAGAGAGAGGACATGGGTCAGTTTGGAAGTCAGAAGGGGAGAACAGAAAAGGGGGCAAGAAGAGGTACAGAAGCTATACCTCAATCTGATTCTCATTCACAGGTGAGACACTATTGTCATCAAAGTAGTGCCACTGGCCACTGTCCTTGTTGCATGCAAATGTTGTATCTGAAAGAAACAGCCCATTCTCACCACCCTGTCTGCTCTCTAGAGTATATCCAAATCTACTTCTATGCTTGTCCAGCCTTGAGAAATTTGTCTCTGAGCCATATACCTAATCATGTCCTGGGGACATCCTGACCCCTAGTCTAGACACCCCCCACAAAGGCATGCCACTGCCCACAGTCTGGTACATACAGTGTCCGTCACGCATGCCACCATAATGGTTGGAAACTGCGATGAGATCATATTTGTACAGGTCTGGAGAAGTCTCATTCTTTGGTTTGATGACAAACTCAGAGAAATCCAGATCCCTGTGGGTGAGAAGACAGTAAATACTGGTGGGCTCCACCTGTACCTTCCTAGCTCCCACAGCCTTTCTCTGCAAAGCTCCTGACCGGATAGGAAACTGCACCAGGGTGTCCAGCTTCTCCCGGGAAAATTTGGAAAATGAAAACCGCTTCAGGTGGATAATGAGAACTTCAGGTAGCATCCAGAGGTCCAGTTTCTTGGTGGCCAGCTGGTGCTGCTTGCAGGAGGAGCAGTACCTACAGACAGAATCCAGGTCAGGAATAGACACTCTGAGCATCTGCCTCATACCTCGTGTGTCCTTCACACACACCATCTAGCCTACAAAGATTCATTCTCATTCATTCCCTCTCCCTCTCAGACAGCTTCACTAAAAGACTGTAGACATGTACCACTTGTTTTCTTTTTCTTTTTTAAAGGTATTTTTTTATGTATATAGAGTTCTGCCTGCATGTATCCAGAAGAAGGCCAGAAGAGGGCATCAGATCCCATTATAGATGGTTGTGAGCCACCATGTAGTTGCTGGGAATTGAACTCAGGACCTCTGGAAGAACAGACAGTGCTCTTAACCTCTGAGCTATCTCTCCAGCCCCACTTGTTTTCATCTTGTAAAGGATGTTCTGACTTTCGGTATGCCTGGTACTCTCATGTGTTCCTGTTTGTAAGTACTTCTGTTAAAGGCTCTAGCTAGTACCACTCATGAAATCTCTCCTGAATGCCAGGCTCTCACCAGGGGTTCTCCTTCTCAAGGGTTTCTACAGTGGTAAAGAGTTTGATGCACTCCTTCAGCTGCACTGGATTTTTCTTCAGCATGTATCCCACGCAGTCATGCTTCACATAGCCCTAGAGAGGGGAGTTAGTGTCCAGAGGAGCAGACGTGAGGAAGATAGAGAAAAATAGGGCAGTGCGAAATCACAGACCAAGTGAGTCAGAACCTGAGGCCATATCGCTCCCAGTGGTGTGCAGGTGCCAAGGCCAGGCCAGTCCTGGGCCTGGATCTCTTGGCTCTATTCCTAGCTGGAGTTAGGGGATGTTATATAAAGGGTTGCAGACAAGGGTCTCCCATCCCTTGGGTCCCATTTCCATTTACCTCAGCCTCCACTTCATCGTAATAACGCCTCTTCATCTCTGGTTCCCAATCCATGGCAATGTATGGCTGGGCTAGGGGTGCAGAGGAGATGGTTATGTTCCTGTGGCTAGGACATCCTTCCTCCTGTTATCTGTAACCCTAGCCAGGTGACATACTTTGGACTTCTTCAGGAGAGGTGGTCCGGTCACTGGTTCCATTGGAGTTCACTGTCTGCAGAGTAAACAGTTGCTTTCGTCGTCGCCTTGGGGGCCACTGCGATGTGTGGAGGCTATTGTCTAAGAGAAATGGGCATGTCCCGGTGACCCCAGAGCTAGTCCCAGCCTGATCCTGCTCTGCTTCTTGGGTATCATCATTAACAGTAGGCCCAGACATTTCCTCCTTTTCTTCTTCACTGCTGCTGTCATCTTCAACATCATCATCTTCATCTTCATCACCTAGGATAGGGAGGATGTCAGGGATCAAAATGTGCGTACTCCAGGGAACTGGGCTGCAACACTTATCCAGAGTAACCCTGTGTGTATCATATATACGCCCCCAGACCCACTGCTCCTCAGCCCTTCACCCCTGCTAAGGAAGATAAACTTATCCTTACTGGGCCTCTCTCCCTTCTCAGCTTCTTGGGGACTCACCTTTCTCATCCCCATCATCCTCATCTGAGGTGGGTTTGGTCACATATCGTCTGTAACAGAGAAGACAAGGCTCCCAAGGCAAGGGCACAGGGGCATCCCAAGGAGAAGGAGAAGTTAGTGGTAAACACACACATGCAGGTCT
Organism: Uromys caudimaculatus; assembly: GCA_028551405.1. Lineage (NCBI taxonomy): Eukaryota > Metazoa > Chordata > Mammalia > Rodentia > Muridae > Uromys > Uromys caudimaculatus. The sequence goes on from CM052722.1 coordinate 489,152, forward strand.
CTCTCTCTCTCTCTCTCTCTCTCTCTTTCTCTCTCTCTCTCTCTCCCCTCCCTCGCTCTCTTTCTCTGTCTGTTTGTCTTTAAAAATGCTATGTGAATGCTTCATCTCTGAGCTACATTCCCAACACTTTTCTGAAAAAAACCTTTTGGTAAGTCACTCAAGCTGGTCATATGTGGCTTTTCCTGCCACAGACGCCCAAGTAGCTGGGATTCTAGGCAGGCACTACCACACCTGGCACTTCTTAATCATGAACCTGGAAAGTGGTGAAGCAGCAATGCATGAAAAGGTTACTAACACCAGCAGTGGTCTGCACTCTAAAGCCACTAGTAAACAGATATACAACCAGCTATGAATTAACGTCAGAGAAGCCTTCTGAATTAGAATGAAGGAGAGATTAAGCCACATAATGTAGCTTTGCTTGCCTTCCATGGGAAGAACTCTAGGTTTTAGGTATAAGGATAAAACTGCATCCAAGTCTCTCTGTAGAGACAATTACATACAAAATGAAGTTGTCTAGTTTTTCTTGTTCACCTCTGTATTCCCAGGACGAAAGAGAAGTACTAGAGAAGCCAGAGGTCTAGAAAAAGAAAAAGCCCTGCAAAGTCTACTACCATGTACAATTTGAACGATCCTTTGGACATGCCAAACAGCAACTCAGAACCCAAGTCTGGGTACTGATCTTGGCCCCTCCCTCAAATCCATGTTCCCGAGCCTAGGAAAATGGTACTTACGAAAGCCGGTACATCAAGATGTTATATAGACCCTCCCAGGAGAACCGGTCCCGGGGCACTGACACCAGGAGAGGGTGCCCAAAAAGGATCAGACCGTAGTAGGAGTTGTTATAGTCTCTGGATAGGGTGCGCTCCCGCAGGTAAACAGGAACCACAATATCATCTCTTGAACCCTCAACAGGCTCAATCCGACCAGTCACCTCATATCTGTGTGTGTGCCAGTGGGAGTAGTTAGTTTTTCTTGACTGAGGCATCCCAAGAAAGATTACCCCTCAGTTTCTCCATCCATTCATCTCAGTCCAAAAACTATGAGTTATTTTTCATTTTTATTATTAGTGTATGTTTGTATGTGTATGGATATACACATACTATGACACACATGTGAATGTCAGAATATATCATACAGGAGTCAGTTCCCTCCTTCCATCATGGATTCAGGTTGTCAGGGTTTATGCAAGTGTTTTTACCCACTGAGCCATCATACCTGCCTCCCCCAAATATTTTATCATTATTTTATGTGTATGGGTATTTTGCCTGTATGTATGTCTGTGTATCATGTGTGTACCTGGTGGCTGCAAAGGCCAAAAGAGGGCATCTGGATGCCCTGGGGCTGGAGTTACATACAGATGGTTGTGAGCCTTCATGTAGGTGCTGAGAACTGAATCTAGATCCTCTGGAAGAGTAGCTAGCCAGTGCTCTGTGTAGCCTTGTCCCAAAATATTTTAAAGAGTCTGAAAATCCACAAAGGATTCGGTATTTTATAAACTATATATGTGTGTGTGTGTGTGTGTGTGTGTGTGTGTGTGTGTATGTGTATATATATGTATATACGTATATATACACATATATATGTATATACGTATATATACACATATATATGTATATACGTATATATTATATATTATATATATTACATATATACATATATATGTATATATGTAATATATATGTAATGTTGTATTTTATATACTTATATGTATTTTCTATACTCATAAATATACATATTATATACACTTATGAGTGTATGTATTGAACTGCAAGTGTAGCTCAACTGTTAAGAGTACTTGTCTAACATGCTCGTGCGTTCTGGCTTCTAGCCCCAGTAGGGTAAAACAAAAGGTGGGGGGAGCATCCTCTATCCATCCCCATTGGTTTCCTCACTCACACAAAGATATCATCACGATCCAAGATGCCACTCAGAGGATCCTCCAGCTGGTAGAGCTTGTAGAATCGGTGACTGAAGACATCAGCTACTATCATCTGGGAATAGGACATAGTGACAGTCAGTGTGCAAGGTTCTTCTTCCTTTAAACCCTACGTACCCAGACTCCCTCTGCAAAGTCTCACCTTGTCTGGTGCAACACTTGTATGTGTGGACAGAGCCACACAAAGATCGGAGATATTGCCCTTCTTGGGGACTACTACCCGGTGCTGAGGAAGAGAGAACATTCACAGAAGATCAAAGGAGCTTATTGTAGGTTAATGTAGAAGAGCTTGAGGAAAGTAATCAAATTCTGATTGCATGTCCCTCATTGTGTTCCCATAACTCCACCTGTTCTGGCTTGCGGCGGGGATCCATGGGGACAAAGAAGACCTCCAAGACCCTCCTGGAGCAGACAGGCAGTGGGACACTGAGGTAGCAGAAGGGGTCGAAGGTCACAGAAACATTGCCACAGTCAGGGCACACCAGTGTGGACTTGAAGAGGCCATGGAAAGTGTCCACAATCACAGAATCATTTCGTCGTTTGTGGTTCTGCCAGGCCTCCTGAGCCACCTCCTGTTGACAAGTGTCATGGTGGGTTAGGGGCAGAGGGAAGGGTTTGGGGATGCATTCATAGGAGTTTGAGGTAAAGGACCCTGTTGAAACCTAGTGGCAGGGTTACGCTAGGTCTATCTGGAACCCACGTTCCCTGTGAGAGCTGGCATTATGAAGGACAGGAGCCTAAGACAGGTATGGGGACAGATAAAGTGCTATGACTGAGGTTGAGGTGAAGGTCAAGGTAGGGGAACTGAGAACATAGTAAGGTGTTAAATAGACTGGGGAAAACAGAGACTTCCTAAGGCAGTGGCCATGTAGCTTTAATGGGAAGCCTACCAGATCAGGCCGCCCAGCACCATTGCATAGCTCAACATATTCTTTCTTTTTGACTCGATTGAGGTCCTCATGTAACCCATCCAGGAGGAATGACAGTAGTTCCTGTGAGTCATGCTGCTGGTAGCCCAGAAACTGGGATGCAAAATGGCCAACCTTGTTCTGAGGAGACAGTAGATAGGAGAGTGAGCATGAGATAAGAGAAGCAAGAGAAAGGATGGTGGGAGGGAGCCCACGGGGTTGAGACATACCTTGAACACATTCGGCACAATGGAGCGGTGGTAGCCAGACCACGTCTGCTTTACCAGATCTGCATAGGCTTCAGCAAGCTCACCCTTCATGCCCAGAGGGTTTCGGAAGTTGAGCTCCTCCAGGTAGCGGTTGTTGAGAAAGTACTCTGTAAGCTGTGGTACATTGCTGAGGCACTGTGGTGGTAGGGCCCAGTGAAAGAGGTAGAAGAGAGGTGAGGTGGTGCAGGTGAGAACAGAAAAGGAAGAAGGGGGAGAATGGGAAGGGAGAGAAGAGGAAGGGGTTGGCATTGTGAATGCAGTATCAGGGAAACATCAGTATCTCTGGAGGAGGAAAAATGGCAGCGCCAAAGGAAAGAAGGGAGAATAGAAGCAAATGTGGGCACACCAGATCAGATTCATGGAGCCTAGCTTTCCACCTGATCCCCAGTACTGGAATCTTCTTTCCCCCACCCCACCCCCTAGCTCTGTCCCCAACAGCAAACCACTATAGCTTGCCAGACATAGACCTAATAGCCCAACCTGTAGGGCCGAGTTCATGAAGCACGTGTTGCCCAGATTGGTAAGGCCACAGATGCCTGGTTGACCCTGGAAGTCCTCATCGTCGTCCGGTATGTTGTCCCTGGGATTGGGTGAGAAATTCTATGAGCTAACGCCTACTACAGGTGAGAGCTCTGTATTCATAGGTTCTGTCTGCCTTTTTTGGGGTGCCCCCACTCTGCATGACACTCCAAGGGCTCACATGCCGCACAGCTGAGCGCTGGGCCAAGTGCCATCTTTGTTTCGAATCTCCATGATGACCAACTGGGTATAAGGTAGAGAAAGGAAAAAGGAATGTATTAATGGAAGGCCTCAAGGACACCCTGCCCTTCCCTGGTCTGACTAGTGCTAGGAATCCATCCAGCTGGCTACCAGCACAGAGGAACCCTCCCCATTGTTACCTGCCCAGTCTCAAGGCAGGCATCAAGCAGTGTGATCTGTGTGTTGCACAATCGATCCAAAGAGCCCTCTGAGTTCTTGGTCCAGAGGCGCGTGTCTTCCTCAGGCTCTACCAGAAACTGCTCCCGAGCTGTTTGCAAGACTAAGTCTGTGGAGGGTGACAGAACATGACCATATCCTCTGGGACCCCAGAATACTCACCCATGTGATAGTGTTAACTCATTCTCACAGACTTTGCTTACTTGGCCAAAATCTTGTGTCCTCAGATCATTCTCCACACTTAGAAACTCAGAATTTGAGACCCTCCCAATAAACAAACACTCCTTTCCACCCCCCACCCAAGCAACTGGAATATAGCTCTTTTTTGTGAACTCCAGTAGATACTCAGTGTCTGTGCTCAACTTGGCCACCACCACCTTCCTCCACAGTTTGACTGGTGCCTTCTCAGGAGGCTGTAAGCTGATCCCTACACATCCTCAGGTCACTGAGATATGACCCTTGATTAGGAACAGGAATTTATCCCAGGGACCCTAAGACTCACCCACAGAATCAGTATAGCTAAACTGAATGGTGAGAGCTGTTTCCATATCACTGTGCTGAACAAGCAGCAGCTCTATTGGGTACACTTCCACCTTCTGAATGCCAGGAAGTTCTATGACCTGTGAAGGCAGAGGAGCACCAACACTCAAAAACCCAACTGACAAAGGAACATAGGTATACACAATTCTGGATCTACCCTGAGTCTACATGGCCTCCGTCCTCCCCAACTTCCCAGAATAATCTAACACACCTCCTAGCATCTACCCTGCCCATATACCTTGCGCTCAATAGGTGGCTGGCCATCCTTTAAGCCATACCAGCTGACCAGGTAATTCCAAGCAGGCGCTGGGAGCAGCACATAATCATCTCCTTCTAGCAGTCTCTCCCTGAGGTGCCAGCTTATCTCATCTGCAGGTGTAGGGGTATGGATGAGGCAAAACACGAATTAAGAAAGGAACTGTTAATTCTGGCCACCCTACCAATGACTAAGCATAGAGATGGCCCCTTGTGGGAACAGAAGGGACCAGAACTCTGGGGCAAGTTCAATGGGAAAGGCAGAAGCTTGGTACCTTCAAAGAGCCCAGCATTGTTGATAGAGCCTGGAAAGGTGCTAGCATCTTGATCCCCTCCCTTCACGTACACCTCCCACTGTTTATACCAGTGTTTCTCCACAAGGAACCTGGAACCCAGACAGACAACAAGGGTGGCATACAATTATTCAGGGGTTAGCTATACAACTTTTCATTACTTGCCATTACTATTAATCCACTGTAATTGAAGCAGAAAAATTTCAGCACTATGTAAATATAAAAAGCAAAATTTATTCAGTGAAACGCACATTTCAATATTGGATTACTCAATTTTCTTTCATTCATTCCTCTTGTTTTGTTTTCTATTTTTAAATGAGGTCTTGTATCATCAAGTCAGGCCTGGAACATACTATATACATAGCCCAAGCTGGCCTCAAGCTCTCTGGTTCTTTCAGCTTCAGCCTCCTGAATGCTGGGATTAAAAGGTGTGTACATACCCTCATGGCTCAGCTATACTGTGAGTTTGGTTCCAGTCTCTTTTGAGACAGGGCTTCACTCCACAGTCCTGGCTGGCAGTGAACTGGTTGCCCCTGCCTCCATGCTAGGATTATAGACATAAATCACACTTGGCTTTGTATTTCTGTATGTGTTCTTTTGTTTGTCCCCACTCCCCAGACCCTAGCATATCACTTATTCCAGGAAAATACACATTCCCACCTAGGAGCTCATGCCATAAAATCTATCATTCAATCTATCAACTCCTACATTGTCATCCCTCCTTCCAGCTTTACTGACCTCCACAGTTTATGAAGTTCACTTAATAAAACTAATTTATAGTTAATAGTATTTTCAATGCAAAGGGAGGTACTGCTCAATTAAAAATATTTTATTGGTTTCTGGTTTGTTTTTGTTTTTTGTTTTTTAAGACAGGATTTCTCTGTAACAGCCTTGGCTGCCCTGGAACTTGCTTTGTAGACCAGGCTGGCCTTGAACTCACAGAGATCTGCCTCCCAAGTACTGGGGATCAAAGGCGTGTGCCACCACACCCAGCTAAGATTCTATTTAATTATGTACATTCCTGTGTGTCTGTGGATAGAAATGTGTACATGAGTACAGGCACAGAAGCCAAAGGCTTCAGATCTTCCCTGGAGCTGGAGTTACTACAGGCAATTGTGAGCTATCTGACTTGGGTGTCTGCAAAGATAGTACACCCTTTTAACCACTGAACCATCTCTCTAGCCCCTTACCTCCCTAAAAGCAGATTTTAAAAAGAAAATTAATATTAAAATCACTCTGTAGCAAAACTTCAGTTAGTTTAGGATGGGAATATAGCTTAGTGGTAGACCACTTACCTAGCACATAAGAGGACTTACATTGAATTCACACACACACACACACACACACACACACACACACACACGCCAGATACCACAGCACTTGGGAGGCAGGAAAATTACTTTGATTGTGAGTCTACCCAAGGCTAGAGACTTAATCTCATACAAATGGGGAAAATAAATGTAGACACCACTCTGGGACAGTCTCAGAACAAGGCACTTATTGACTCAGGGCAGACTGGGCTTTTCAAAGCAAGGCCACTGATGACTGTTACCTGGTCAGACAGAGTTAACTTTACCTACCATAAGCCCTAACTACAAATGTTCCAGGGCACTGCATCATTGAAACACTGCTTAACTACCTGCACAGAACACCCCTGCCTCAACAGAAGCCATCTCTTGCATAATAAACTCTCTTTGTGTGCCTTCTTCCGTCTTGAATCCTTTCATTACTCATATCCTCACCATCCTGCACAAAAACCTTATAGGTGATAAATATAACACTGCTCTATCAAATTTATTTAAATAAGTTTAAATATGAATAAAGGCATACTAGTGAGTACTTTACTGCCCACTATCCTGTGGCCAATACACCCAAAGATGATTAGGATTTGGACCTTCTGTATAAAATTACTATTACTTGGGGTTTTTTTTTTTTTTTCACCAAATTACCGCTAATTCTTAGTGCTTTCTTTTTTTATACTTTTAATAATGTATGTGTGTCTGTGCAAGCATGTGCATGTGTTTGCAAAGGCCCTAAGTGACCAGAAGGCATGAGATTTCCTGGGGCCAGAGTTATAGGTGTTTGTCAGCCATCCAATGGGGTGTTGGGAGCTAAATTGAATGTTGGGGCCTCTGGAAGTAGTATGTATTCTTAACTGCTGAGCCATTTCTCCAGCCTACCTTTTTACATACTATCTTTTGTTTGAGACAAGGTTCCATTATGTAGCCCTGGCTGTCCTGGAACTCATTACATACATAGCCCATGCTGATCTAGAACTCACCTGCCTTTGCCTCCAGAGTGCTGGAATTAAAAGGATACACCATGAATGTCTGGCTACACACTCAGTTCATCTTTTTTGTTGTTGAGACAAGGTCTTATGTAGCCCAGGCTGATCTTGAACTATATTAAAATGACCATAAGAACCTAAAAATCTTTACCACTATATTCTTATAAAAAGAGTCCTACTTTTTGTCTTGCTCGGAACATTTTTGAGACAGGGTTTAGCCTGGTAACTCAGGTTAGATTAGGACTCATGTGACCAGGAATGGCCTCAAACTCACAGTCCTCCTGCTTTAGTTTCCCCACTGCTAAGACTTCAGACATGTGTTATCATGTTCATCTTGTTTTCTAAATATTCTTCCAAGGCTGGCCTCAGACTTGCTGTAATCCTCTTTCCATCTCTTAAATGCTGAAATCAGACAAATGAGTCACCATGCCCACATCTAAGCACTGTTGATTTGTCTTTCCAAACTTAAGACAATGACACTGCAAAAATGCCCTAATTATCTCTGAGAGATAACATAAGGTTGTTTTTCTTCTATCAAAGCTAAACAGGAATAATCATATAGATCGAAAAGTCTCAGACAGGCAGTGGTGGTGCACGCCTTTAATCCCAGCACTTGAGAGGCAGAGGCAGGCGGATTTCTGAGTTCGAGGCCAGCCTGGCGTACAGAGTGAGTTCCAGGACAGCCAGGGCTACACAGAGAAACCCTGTCTCGAAAAAAAACAAAAAACAAAAACAAAACAAAAAAAAAGTCTCCAGTTTTTGGGTTGTTTTTTTGTTTGTTTGTTTTTTTTTTTTTTGAAACAGCTCACTGTATGGCCTAGAACTGTGTAGATGACTAGGTCTCCCTTTGCCTCCAGAGTGCTGGCATTAAAGCCATGTGTTACCACACTCGGGAAACTTATTTGAAACAAGTTCTCATGTAGCCTACATTGGCCTTGGCTTTCTGATCCTGTGCCACTACCTCCCTAGTGCTGGGATGAAGGGGCTGGGATATGTGTCACCATGCCCAGTTCTTCCTATTAAAATATTTCTGAAAATGAGAAATAAAAAGAAATACACTTTAGAGGCTAGGGTAGAACTCTCATAAGTTTGTGGCCAGTCTAGGTTAACAGTGTGAGACCTCAAATTACAAAAACAAAAGCTTATCTTCCTGTTAGTTGTGTAGAATATGCTACTGTAAATATCTTTCGCCAACACTTAAGGTCCTACAACACTGGTTTCTCTTCATGTACTGTTAATGCACCTCTCTGAATCTAGCCACAATTCCTCCTGTACTTAAAAACTCCACAGTTGTTTACTGTTAGGAAGTTGTTTGTACCCTGTACAGATCTAACTAAAGTCTCTCAACTATCCTTGATTTAAATGTGTAGACAATTCATTGTCATGAGAACTAAAACTTTCTAAGGAAGCTGTCTTTTCAGAGATTGGAATATGGTCTCAAAACATAAGCTCTTTAGGGGCTGGGTCAAGTGCTTGCTGTGTTTGGATCCTCTTATCTACAAAAAAAGCTGAGCAAAAAGTCTGTCACGAGTCAGGTGGATCTCTGCTGAGTTCAAGGCCAGCCTGGTATGCAAAGTGAGTTCCAGGACAGCCAAAGCTACACAGGGAAACACTGTCTTGGAAAAAAAACCATAAAGTTTGGCATGGTGGTAATCTCAACACTTGAAAGGGTCATGGAGACAAAATACCAGAGGTTTGCTGGCCAGTCTAAAACAGAGTTCTAGGTTCAATGAAAAGCCCTGATTCAAAAAATAAGGTGGAAGGTAAGATGGTACAGCAGGTAAAGGTGCTTGCTGCCAAGCCTCCTGACCTGAATTTCATCCCCCAGGAAATACAGAGGAGGAAACTGACTCCTGCAAGTAGTTTTCTGGCCTCCTCCAGCACAATGAGTCACATGGTGTACCCACCCCACCCCCAAATAAATGCATCTAAGAAATGTAATCAGTAAAGATGCCCAAATTAATTAACTGGAATTGTTTTAATCTGCTATTAAACTAAGGATGGGAGGTGCAGATAATACTGACAGATGTATGATTTGAAGCTAGTCCTTGAACTCAGATGCTTTATAAATACATATTTCTCAACTCTGAGAGCAAACCCATATAGAACTTTGAGATACTTTGCTCTTACCTAATTTAGATAAGCATCAAAAAGTGGGGCTTGGCAAAATGCTTCACAACAATTCCAACAGGAGAAACAAATTGGCTTTAATACTCAACCAACACTGGTGTGGTAATTGTTTTTAATGAGGTGAAATGAACATAAAATTAACCCATTTTAAAGTGAACAATTCATTAACATTTAGTACATTCACAATGTTGTGTACCCACCACCTCTACTTACTTCCAAAACATTTCCCTTACCCCAAAGATCCTCTCCTGGCAGGCTAATTTAAAAGGCTATTGGTAAGGACGACAGGATCATGTGTTATCTACTAATAGCACAATCATGACAGTTATCAAGCTAGGAAAGAGGCATGAACCAAAGCTTTGAGAATTGTCTGGACATCTCCAAATGAGTTATGAAAACAGTCTGGTTACTGTTTGTTTTCAGAATGGATTGAGGCTAGTCTTTGCTGGAGAACTATGATATAATGGCAGAAAGACGTCACTATATCCTCTAGTTTTGGAATTGTAATTTATCTCCCCAGTAATGTATACACATTTCACCAGCAGTGTTTATTTAGGAACTCTGTAAAGTGGGAAAACCTGGAAAAGGCCCTAAATGTTAACGAATAGCAAGAGTCTAATGCGGATGTCCCTGATGGAGAGAAAGGGGCTGGTGGGCTGATAATCAGAGAGATCAGAGAAATGTGAGAATGGAGAAAGGGTACCAGCCTCCAAAAGCCTTGCAGGTCACTCAGGATTTTACCATTTATACTGTATGAGACAGGAAGCTGTTGGATATCCTGGGAAACAGATGGACATAAAATATAAATAAAAATTTAAATATGTATTTAAAAATTACTGCTTAAGAGAAGAACAGCATTTCAATATTTTAGAAACCTGGCAGACAAGAGCTATAATCAACAGATCAAGGTTAATGTCTCAAATTACATCATACAGATACTATTTACCATGTAATATAAGGGCTCACAGCATGCATACAGCCTATTTCATAAACACACTCATTCATATATATGTATATACAGTATATGTATATATACACATATGAATATTGGAAGTTTATTATGATAATGAAATATGAAAAGAGCCCTTTAATTCAAAATTCAGGATAATAGTTTTCTATGTAGATGGAGGGGAATTTCTATCTTGGAAAAGCATACCATTTTTTTAAGGTAATGTTCTGAATCTTCACATGAGTGATGAATCCATATATAAAATTTAGTAATTTTTCTTTGAAGTAAACTCACTGAAAATGGGTTTTAAAAAAACAGGCATGGTGGAGTATGCTTGCAATCTCAGCCAGATTTCTGAGTTCAAGGGCAGCCTGGTATAGTGACTTCCCTGACAGCCAGGGCTACATAACAGAGAACCTGTCTCTAAAAAAAGAGAGGGCAAAAGACTTCCCTGTGTGCCCTTAGATTCCCCAACTCTAACATACTTTAGCCATTTGTTCTAATCTTTTTTTCCCCATATCATCTTTGGAGGTATTTTATCTTAAACTAGACAAAAAAAGTGTGCATTGATGGTATACAGCATGATGTTTTGATATATACATTGTAAAACACTAAATCAAACTAACATACCAATCATGTCACATAATTTTTTGGGGTAAGAACATGTAAAATCTATTAAGCAATTTTCATGTATAGAATAGAATGTTATTAGCTATAATCACCGTTTTGTACAAGGGAGCTCTTGAATTTATTCCTCTTGTCTAACTAAATTTTGCATCCTGTGACCAATATTTCCATAATCTTCTCCCACCCATGTGCATTTTAACATAAGATAGTTTTTCAATTATTTGGTAAGTTTTTTACACGATGGTTCCTTATCCCTAAATTTTCAGTATGTATTTTTCACCAAACAAGGGATATTCTTTCATAACCACATTACAATTATCACAAACAAGAAATTATCAGTACCAATATTTTATCTACTGGCCTTAGTCAAATTTCACCGGTTTTGTTCCAGTAAAATTTACAGTGAAAGAGAAATAAATTATGAGAAAGAACCCTCATTTTTAAAAATAATTTATTTTTCCTGTTCTAGGATCCAAATGAGGATCACGTGTTGCATACTTGTTAAACTGCATTAATTCCTTCAATCTGGAACAGTTCTTCAGCATATGTCTTTCACAACCTTGCCATATTTGAAGCATACAAACCATTTCTTTCAGCAGGATGTCCATCAATTTATGTAAAACGTTTTATACTATAATCTTTGTAGGTCTTACGATTCCACAATTTAAAAAACGAGAAGCAACTCAGAAAGAAATAGGAGCCAGGGGAGCAGTAAATTTTAAGAAGCACTGATTAGCATTTTTAAAAAATCGGTCTAGCCCGGCAGTGGTGGCCCACGCCTTTAATCCTAGCAGAGGCAGGTGGATTTCTGAGTTCGAGGCCGGCCTGGTCTACAGAGTGAGTTCCAGGACAGTCAGGGCTACACAGAGAAACCCTGTCTCGAAAAACCAAAAAAAAAAAAAAAAAAAAAAATCGGTCTAATAAGACGATGTCGAAAGCTGTGGATTCTTTTTTTATATAGTCATATCTATTGATTACAAAATATTATCACGTAAAAAAAAATTCCCAAATAACCTTTTGTAAACCACTGCACTTTCTCCTGTTCTATGAAGGAGACCTTAGCTAAAGGGGGTTAAAACAAACAAAAACAAAAACAAACAAAAAAAATACCGCGTCACAATATTTGCTCTTTTGCAGGCGCCATTTTCTGCCCCAGGCACTGCCCCTCCTCCACAGTTTGCCCCTCCCCAGACTTTCGCCTTGTTCCCAGGAGCCAGGCACCCTCCCCAGACCACACTCCTCCACCCCTCGGCCCACAGCTATAGGCTATGGAGTTGCTCTTCAGCGGATGCCACCAAGCTGGTCGGGTTCACAGGCGCTTCGAGTACTCGCAGGCCGTTCCTTGCAACCGACGCAACGTTTCGTAACACACGCCACGCCCCCGCGTAAGTATGGAGCCAGCCAGCCTCCTGTCCAGGCTCCAGGTTCCAAGACGCAGTCCCCTCTCACCCCCCCTCCCCAAACGATGCAGTCCCCTGCCTCCCAAGCCCATCCCCTTCACACCCCACCCCTACCACAAACCCCATTTTGTACTCAGGCGGCTGACTGCCCCACTCGGGCCCCGCCTCTTCCCCAAAGGTTGAGATTCATTCACTTTGCACCTCCACGCCCCCTCTCTCCCACAGGCCCAAGCCCCTTCCCCGCCTCGCACCGCTTCATCCTCAGAATTTGATTTCTAAGTACCCCGCGATACTAACGCCCCCACGGTCCCCTTGGCCAAGGCTTCATTGAAGCCCAGCCTCACCAGCTTTCGCCAGCTCGCAGTGGACGCTCTCGCCCATTCCCGATTTGGCGCCACTGTTCATCCAGGTCTGGCATTGCCTCGGGCTGTGTCTCTCTGTCCTCGGCAGAGGCCGGGACGGCAGCTGCAGCTGAGTCCGCTGCGACCGCCGCCATCACTGTCCGTCCTCCTCCAACTGCCGACGCAACTGAAGATAGGAAGACGACCCTCAACTGGCACTTCCGGATTCTGTCCCGGAAACGGAAGCAGAGCCCCCCAACAATCTGGGGGCTATTGCCATCTTGGAAACGTCTCAGTTTGGCGGAAATTAGGTGGTGGTCTGTGGTCTCTGCAACCAATACCAGGGGTTAACCCTCTAGTTTGGAACTAGTGCCGTGTGGAATTCTCTAACACCAGGTGAAAAGGTCTTATAAAAGGTGGAGGCCAAAGCTTTCCAAAATGAGCAAATGTGTGTGTTTAGGCCCTCAGAAAGAATGCTATGGCAAGTCTTTGCACCTTTGACTGCAGCCCCCTACTGTGAAAGCTGCATTTTTGTTAGCCTAACTAGAATTACCTTTCACTGCACTACCTTTCTCGTCCATCAAAACCAAATGTATGTGCTAGAGAGATGGTTCAGAGGTTAAGGGCACTCGTTGCTCTTGCAATTCCCAGCACCCATATGGTAGCTCACAACCATTCATAATACCAGTTCCAGCGGATCAGTGGGAATGTACAAGGTAAACATATATGCGTACAGGGAAAACAACATTTATATACATGAAGTAAAAGGTTTTGTTTTTTTTTCCTGAGAGCCTGAACTGGGTGTAGCTGTGAGTGCGTGAGTGTGTGTGTGCACGCGTCTGTCTGTCTGTCTGTCTGTCTTTGAGACAGGGCCTTTCCTAAATTGCTCAGAATTTCCTCCAACTCTATGAAGCCCAGGCTGGCAACTGATTTGCCTTGATCCTACTGCCTCAACCTCCATAGTGATGGATTACAGGCATGCACTTCAACAGTCAGCTTTATGAACTGAAGACAAATCTGATGTGTTTGTTGGAGGCATAATAGTGAGTCTGCCCAGTTTAAGTGAATTGCTGGATTTTTTTTTTTTTTTTTTGGTTTTTGGAGACAGGGTTTCTCTGTGTAGCCCTGGCTGTCCTGGAACTCACTCTGTAGACCAGGCTGGCCTCCAACTCAGAAATCCACCTGCCTCTGCCTCCCAAGGAATTGCTGGACTTAAATAGCAGCCTTGGGCGGCAGATAAGTGGTTTTTTTGTTTGTTTTGGCCCATGAGTAACAATGCAGGAAGCCAAGAGCCAGAAGTGTGAAATCATTTGTCTTCAGCTAGGATGTGCCATAGCACTGCAGACCTAGTTCCAGACCTGTGTCCTTAAACACCAGGCAGATCCTCAAATTATGGTCACATGCTATCAGCTCAGGAAACCCTCTCAGGAGGTTTCACGAAATAAGACTATTTTGCAGTATCTTCACTCTCATTTTCATGCATACATAGTGGAATTATTCAGAGGTTATCTTGGAATAAGCAAAAATTCGTTGGGTGTCCTCAGTCTTTAATATAAAGGAAATCTGATGCCAAACATGTGAGAACCATTGAACAGGCTAGGTTTTCTTTGAGGGTTTTTTGAAATAGGGTCTCAATTCTGAACATGAAGCTCAGATTGGTCTTGAACTCATGGTGATTCTCCTGACTCGCCCTCCCAAATGCTAGCAGTACAGGTTACAGGTATACCAGGCTCTATATCAGACTTCAGCACTACTGTAATTTCTTTCTTGTGAGAAGCAGCCACTTTGGGGTATTAACCTGTTCCCTGATCTCTACTTCTAGAAAATGGTGGCAACCCTCAGAACAAAGGCTGTGTATCGCCAGACATTACCAGATGTCCTTGAGTGTGGAGGTTGTCTCTGGCTGAGAAGCATCCTATTAGGCTGTTACCCCTTTCTTTTAGGCTCTCAGTTCTACTGGTCAGTGATGACTTTATTCTCTACCTTTCTTTTGACTGTCCTCACCTGTTGACAACCCACAACTCCCCCAAAATCATGATTTTGGGGCTAGTTTAGGGATTACCTTCACTATAACCAACTATATACAGACAAGAACAAACTTTAAGGTGTGCCTTCCTATTCCTATATTAGACCCCTGTGCATACAGATCTGCCTGCACAGTTCACTCCTCCTCCCTTTCACATGATCTAATTTATCTCTTATTTTCAGTTAGCTTCTGTAGGGAGTTTGATTTTACAGTAGTGGTGAGGTGTCTGTTACAGTGATTCTATCATCTAATCCCACCCTGACACAGGTGAGGTCACAGCTTAGTTGTATGAGCCCTGAAGGAAAAAGAGCAAGCTCTTTTAACTTGATCCCTAACCCCCAAAGACCAGTGTAGAAGTGGAGTTTGGCACAGATAGCTGCTCTTTAAACCATCTGAATTGACTCCCTTCATTGCAGTCTGCTTCTCCCCATTTAGCTTTCCTCCCCATCCCTAAAGCTGGTTTCTTCACCTTCCATTGGTCAATCTCTGCAGAGAATGGGAGGACATATGAAGTCTGCTGAGGGATTTGTGGACATCCTATCCATTACAAAACTGAAAGAATGACAGGAATGGGAAGATGTCCTACGGTTGTTTTGTTTGTTTTTTGAGACAGGGCTTCTCTGTGTAGCAGTAGCTGTCCTGAAACCCACTCTGTAGACCAGGCTACACTTGAGTTCTGACATCTGCCTGCCTCTGCCTCCCAAGTGCTGGGATTAATGGCATGTTGCTACCACCAAAAGTAAGCTGTTCTACTTTTTCAACTCTGGGGCTAGACAGCCATTGTGGCCCACTGTAGCTTCAAATTGAGATTTCAGTGTTTAAAAGGACACAGTGATTAAGAGGTTCATTAGGTCACCACTGCTGTGCTTCCATAAACAGCCACTTAGGCTTGTTAATACTTGTATTTGCCTGGCTCTGTTCACCCCCTTCTTTCTGCAAGTCTCTTCTTGACTCTTCCTAAAATGGTGGGATTCATGGAAAGAGGAAATTAATGCCCTATTCTTACTTGAGGCTAATTGGCTGTACCACTTTTTGTGTACTGTATGTGCAGATATATGTGGAGGCCAGAAGTCAACATATGCTGCCAACCTCAATTGCTCTTATTTTTTGAGACAGGGTCTCTCTAAACTTGGAATTCACCAATTCTTTACACTGTCTGGCCAGGAAGCTCCAGGAATCCTGCTGACTCTACTCCCCCGGTATTGAGATTACAAGTGCCCCCCCCCCCACCTTGTTTTTCAAGACAGGATTTTTCTGTGTAGCTCTGGCTGTCCTGGAACTTACTCTGTAGACCACGCTGGCCTCAAATTCAGAGATCCGCCTGCCCCTGCCTCTCAAGTGCTGGGATTAAAGGCGTGCATCACCACCCTTTGAGCCTTTAAATGAGTGGTGGTGACCTGAATTCAGGTTTTCAAGCTTGCATAGCAAGCGTGTTACCAAGTGAACCATCTCTTAAGCTTAGGTTGTTGCAAACTTCACCATGCAGATGACTTCCAGAAGTTTTAGAAACCAGTCCAAACTTCTGGCTCTATGACCTCACTCTTGAACTTTTCTAAGTCTACTAGATTCCTTTAAGTGGCCAAAACTCTACTTTATTTTCATTCTCTCTCCAATTGACTTCTTCATAGTTAGACTGGACCTTTCTGCCTCATACCACTCTGGATCTACTGGACCTTCCAACTTTCTTCAAACAACATTTTTATACATTTCCTGTCTCCATCCTTTCAGGCTTGTCCACAATGCTAGATAAATCTAATTCATCTATGCTCAATACTTGATTCCCATTAACACAAGTCCACTCGACTGCTTCAACTCATCCTACCTAAGTGCAATCCCTCCAAAGTTTTTATCCCCCTACAGTCCCATCACACTTGCAGCCAGCTCTTTCCCAATGTTCTTAGTTGATGGGACCAGGTATGGACTCATGAATATCCTAGTAATCACCATAGCCTGAGCCCACTTGCCTTTTTGATGATTTACAACCAGACTTTTCACTTTAGACTTTTTTTTTTTAATATTTCATACAGCGATTATGGTGCATTCAGGAACCCAATCCCCCCAAACCCCACTAGGAGGGCACCCTCCTTTGCCCTCCCACCCCGCTTAAGGGTCCCAAGGCTTAAGGTGGAGGAAGGGGAGCAAACCATCCATCCAGGAGACTGTCCTTGGCCTGCCTTACCCTCCCAGGGATTGGGGTGTAACAACTGGGCACAAGCTCCCACATGTCCCCCTGCTTGTGCACATATACACTAAGCTGGTCAATTCCTGGCAGAGCCCCTACTCAACAGCACCGAGTAGGACATGGCAGGAGGGCTAGGCAGAGCTGGGCTGGGGAAGACCCTGAGAAGGAAGGAGGCCCTGGCTACAGGACTGAAGGAGGGAAAAAGTAGGCCCCCATCATGTCCATCTCCCAGTCTCTGGTAGTTCTCAGGTCCCCCTATAGCTGGAGACACTAGGTAGGGGAGGAAGGTGAGTGGCTGAGGCATGCTTTCCCATAGCCAATCCTAGGGTCTAGTGATGTCAGGATCTGAACAGGGTCTGGGTCCCTACCTCTCAAAGGCTGGGAGCGGGACGTCATTGCACAAAATACTGTAGGAGGGCCACACTCAAGGAGGAGCGCCCAACCAGTCTGTATACAGAGATATTGCATTAGAAAGTGAGAACCTCATTTAAAATAATAAAAAACCATAAAAGAAACTAACAAAAGAGAAGGCCCATACAACAGAGGCAAGTGGGACAGGTGGGAAGCAGGCAGAGGGTGCCTCAGACCCAAGGCATCACTCACTACCTTCTAGCCAAAGTCGATTTGAGAGCCTGGCCTGGCCTAGCTCCAAACCCCTGGCTTCCCATGGAGTAGTGGTCCTGGGAAAGAGTGTGATGAAGAGGGGAAGGCCTAGCCTTAGTGTGAAACACTGGCACGGCCATTCTGTCCACCAGCAACTACCAAGACAGAGACAGACACATCAAGCAAAGTAGTGGTGAGAGCTTTGTTAGCACCCAGCAGACAGGCCAATGGTTGGGTTGACAGGCCAGTGGTTGGGTTGACAGGCCAGGCCAGTGGTTTGGTGTTTGGGCAGGTGGCAGGGGACAAGTTGGCAGGGGAGTGTGGCTCAGGCAGGTAAGCAGGCAACAAGCAGGGAGGACTGCAGATGGGGGTTGCCCTGTGAGGGGTGTGGCATCCCTCCAGCCGCTGCCTGCTGGGGCCTTGGTCTGTGGCTTAAAACTTGGCTTAGAACTCGGTATCCACCACACGGAAAGCTGGCCTGCCTGCAGGGGAAAGCAGAGTGAATAGCAGTTAGTGGGCAAGCAGGTAGGTGGATAGAGCAAGAGAAGAGAGCCACACTTACCTGAGTCAGGCATAGAAGTGGACCGAATGTTGGCCTCCTTTTGTAGCTGTACCTCCTTTAGTGCAAATATGGAAGTAGCTGTAAATAAAGAGATATGTAAGTGGGGACTGACCCATGGGTCTACACAGAACAAACACCACATGACCCAAGTTGCTTCTTTTGAGAAGCTTGACTTAGAATCTTCTGTCAAACTGCTTATAACTAAGGAACATAGGACATGGACTACTGCACAAGACAAAAAAAGTACTAAGTTTATCAAGTATGATATATGATGCTACTTACAAATCCATACAATAGGTGGTGGTTTGGGATTTAATTATTAATTCAGTGGGTAGATATGAAAAGTGAGCTCAATTTTTTGGTGTAATGAACCTTTTATTTTATTTGAGATATGGTCTCTCTAACCCTGGCTCTTCTGGAACTCATTATGTAGACTTGGCTGGCCTTGATCTCACAGAAATGCGCCTACCTCTATCTTCCATGTGCTAGGATTAAAGGTGTGCACCACCATGCCTAGGATGAAATACTTTTTAAACCAGGCATAGTGGCTGATGCCTGTAATTTAAAAGTTCTTAGGTGTCTGAGAGAGGAGGATTGTCACAAGTTCCAAGCTAGCCTAGGCAACAGCACACCACAGGTGTGGTGACATGCACCTATCAATCCTAGAAGTTGGGAGGTGGTGGCAGGATCAGAAGTTCGAGGTCATCCTAAACTACATAGCAAGCCCAAAGTTTACCTGAATCACAGGAATATTTGTCTCAAGAAGCCACACTACCACAAGTCAGGGCTACCTAGCACAACCCTGCCTCAAAAGAATCCTCCAAACAAACCCCAAATCCCTGAAATCCAAAGCTCCGCTCCCTGCTATTTCTTATTCCAGGAAAAGGGCCTGGAATGCTGAAGACAGTATAAGGAAGCTCTATGGGAACTTCTACCATTCATTTTGAACTGTGTGAAAGTTATATGGGTGTTCAGTTTGCAAAAATTGTGGTGTACACTATTTTTGGATATTTCGTTTATATGTACTATATGAAATTTTCCACAAAAAGTTAAAGGAATCCAAGATGAAAACAGAATTCTTTCCTAATAGATACAACCTGAAACATGTACATAAGGATGTTCCCTCAGGTATGGCACAAACCAGCACCCTATGTCCCAGCGGCTCTTCTCCACAAAGCCCCAACTTGAGCCCATTCCCACTCACTGTCAGGAAGTTTGTGGATCCGCTCCCCCAAGCTGAGAAAGAATGGATGTTTCATGGCATCTTCAGCAGAGATCCGATTGCGACCCTCAAACTGAGTTAGGCAGAAGACAGTATATTAGTATACTGGTATGTCAACACATAGGTCTCTTTACCTACCCTCCTCAGAGCCTGACCTTGGGGGAAGTTCCCATTTCCCTACACCTGGAACCCCATCCCTGTTAAGGTTGGCCTCTGAAGATGGTCTTACCTGCAGCAGCTTGGTGAGGAGGTCAGCTCCATCGCTATCAAGTCTAACACAAAGGTAAGGGGATGTGCTTTATACTGAGTTCAGACACTCTGGCCCCTAATGCCCACCTACCCACCAGCCTCACCGGGGTGCATGGCTCAGAAGGGCCTCGGCTCGGTACTTGGGGTAGTTGTATGTTCTAAACTCTTCATTGGACAGGATACCTGGCCATGTTTCCTCAGTTGGGGTTCCTAGTAAGGAAAACAAGTTACCCTGCACATCTCAGGTCTTCCCTGCATATCCCTACAGCTCCTTAGGAACATACTTCCTCCTCACCCAAAATGCGGAAGATGAAGTGCAGCTGCTCTTCCACTGTGGAGCCTGGGAAGAGGGGCCGGCCTGTGGCCATCTCATAGAAGATGCAGCCTACACCCCTGGGCAGGAAAGGCACCATAAATATAAGGGGGAGTTGGCTGGGAAAGCCACCCCCTTCCATACTTCCACCTCTCCTCACCACATGTCAATTTGGGTAGAGTAGTCTGTAGACCCAAGTAGGATGTCAGGGGGCCGGTACCACAGTGTCACCACTTCGTTGGAGTATGTTTTAGTAGGAATTGACTTGGCACGAGCCAGGCCTGAGAGGCAAAAAAAAAAAAAAAAGGGAGCAGCTGGAATGAGGAGGTTGTGGGCAAAGCCTAGAATAGAGTACAACTAGGACTAAGAATGCTCGCCATAGTCAAAGTCTGGAGAGGCTGAAGGGGAAGGAGACTGGGTGGTCATAGGGAATTGGGTTACTTGGAGAATAATGCTGAGGAGTCAATGGGAAGAAGGGAGAGGCTGGTGGTACCAAAGTCTGCCAGTTTGAGCTCTCCCCTCTCGTTGATGAGTAGGTTCTGGGGCTTGAGGTCTCGGTGTAGCACCTTCTGCCTGTGGCAGTAGGCCAGGCCACGGAGCAACTGGAACAGGAACAGCTAGAGACCCAGGAATGGCAGGCAGAAGTCAAAAGATATCCACTATCAAATTCCCTGGCAGCAGCAGGCAGGCAATGTTCCCTCCCAAACAAGACACTGAGCCCAATGTCTTATCACACAAAAGATGACAGGCTCCCAATACCCTCCAAAGGCTCCCAGCAAAAACATCATACGAGAAAAGGCTGTTTCTGGGACAATTGTGCAGTGAGTGGGTGAATGGGGGGCCCCCTCCTGCCTTTTGCTTTCTGTCCCACACCCACTTTCACATTGTGCATGTTGATGACATTTCCACAGTCATCCAGGTACTGCTTCAGGTCCTTGTCCTAAGGACAAAAGAGGTAGTGCAGGAACAAGTCACATACTATGGCTCTTGGCCATTTCCCCACTTCCCTGGGTCCAACTGCTATCCAACCTTACCAAGTATTCAAAGACAAGGGTGAGGGACTTCTCTGTGTGGATAATGTCATGTAGTGTGACGATGTTGGCATGCTTGAGATCCTTGAGCAGGGATACTGTAGAAAGCACGGAAAAGAACAGAAGAGTGAGGGCCCCATTCTCAGAATAAAGGTGAGAATAAGGACCAGATAGATATGAGCTTAAGGGTTTCCTTCTTTCCCTGTGCAGTTTAGGGTAATGCCTCAAAGCACCTAGCTCTGATTTACACTATGCTAAGAAGTAGGTATGACTCCATGATCCATGTGTAGAAAAGAAGGCTTAGACAAGAGTATCAAGCAAGAGCATGGGACTACAGCTCCAACTTCATGTGACACTATATATCCATAATCTGCTTTTGCTTTCTGGGAAGGGGCCTTGTTCTAAACCTAAGTACACAGGCTGGAATTTGTTCTCATTTTCTGTGTAATTCAACTCTACTTCTTGTGATTTTCTGAACATATTAAGGCATGCTTGAAGAATGAAAGCAAATACTGTAATTCACCTTCCTTAATCCATTCAGGTTCCTAATTACCTTGCTTATTACCTTTGAATGTAGACAGTAGGCATTCTGATGAAGGCCACAGTGTTGGACAGGTGAGAAAAGGAAGATCAGAAAAACCCCAGTCTCTGTCCTCACTCCCCATAGAGTATAAGTATGTGCCATGCAGTCAAGAAAGTCTAGGGTGGGGTCTGTACCTTCCCGGATAGCAGTACAGGGTGCCCCTTCTTCATGTTCCAGTCTGATCTCCTTAAGTGCTACAAGGTTGTCTGTGAGCTTGCTTTTGCCTTTGTAGACAGTGGCATAGGTACCCTGCAGTGCACAGCAGAGATGCTATGAGACTGCATGGCGTTCATGGTGACTCCCCTCTTTACCACAGTCCTTTAACGGTCTTACCTCACCCAGCTTGTCTAGCTTGATGTAGGTCTCCAGTTTTCCAAAGCCAATCTCAGACTGTGGGGCAAAGGAGGTATGTTGAAGCAGGGTTGCAGAGGGGCACCAGGAGTGGGATAGGTGGTAGATGACACAAAAAGAGATACTGACCAAGCTGACACGGCGGAGGCGCCGGCTAAGAGGCTTATCAAAGATGGGGCTATTGAGAGTCAGCTTCTCAAGGTAGCCCTCAGGCAGCCGTATGTCAGCTGGTAGTGACAGGCGTTTGTTGATGTCCTAGAAGCCAAGATGAAAAATCAAAAGCTCCACCTCCCCAAACATAACCCCATTCTCCAACTCTTCCAACACTGGGACAGAGATCAAGCACCTCAGTGGAGATCTTGCGTGGAGGGTGGTTGCGCATGCGAACTCTCACTGGAGACTGCACCTCATCTGAGGATGTGGCTGAAGCCTGGTCACTCTCCCCATCAGATCCCATCTTCATGTCCTCATGCACAATCTCTGGGGTGGGGAGAGGGAAAGGCCAGGCCTTTGGAGTCAAGAACACTTCCTCTTTCCCCCAATACATTTCTTCATCATATCCATTTGTGTACATGGCCCCTAGAGCAAACTGGGAAACCCAGGTAGACCCAGGACATATATGAGGGAGTGTGGTCACCTAGTGGGGTACTCCATCAGAGATGAACTGAGATGGTAGCTGCCCCTGGGTCAGAAGGCTAGTGTTGGCAGGCATTGCCAAGAGCCCTAAGAAGGCAGACCCAATGAGACTGAAAGGGCTACCAATAGAGTGTAGGAAAAATGCAGAGAGCCTTGGGGCAGCTGAACAGGCAAGGTACTCTTCCCCATCCTGGGGCCTGGATACAGTCAAGGAAGTACAGACAGAGTGTGTTGGAAATGGGTGATAGGGAAGGAGGGAAAATGAAAACAAGAGTCTAAGGAAAATGGAGACAAGAGTCTGAGAGGCAGAATCTGGGAGCTGGGACAGGGAGAAAGAATGATCAAAGTAGACCCACCTGGTGCAGAGCTGAGTGGGCCCCGAACAGAGCGAAGCTCCCCAGGGGCAACACGGGTGGGGGCTTCTCCAAGGTCACTGCCACCACCACCACCACTCTCATCCAGGCCTATCTGCTCAGGGACACCATTGGTCTTATCGATGCCTCTGCCCCCTCGGAGTGTCATTGACAGCTGCCGTTTGATCTTCTTCATCCGATCCATGGCGACCTAAACAGGGACATGAATAGAAATGGGGACCACATTAGTGCCTGCTTGATCATCAGGGGTGCCTTAAAGACCCCAACAACCCAGAGAGGGGTGCCAACATGAACATGTCAGTGCCCAATTACTACAGATCCTTTGACATTGTTGGCCTACCCGTAAGTAGCCTACCTGGGTACTAAGATTTGGATGGCTAGCTGAGGGTAAGGGTCCACTCAGTAGGTTATTGGTCTCTAGGGTGATAGTCTTACTGTGGGAGCATAGGACTCCACAGCAACTATCCTCAGGTGCAGCAGCAGTGACAGACGCAGCCACAGTTGAGACAAGGGGTTCAGTCAGAGCTGAAGGACTAGTGACAAGGTCCTGCGTGCGCCCATAGAATGGCATGTTCCGCTGACACCAGCCCCACATTGCCCCCAACTGCCAGGCAGAATGCTCCCTGTGGCTCACAGGGACCCTCTCACCTCCCTCAGCAACCACTGTCATGGTGACTAATGGATCATCCCACTTCTCTACCCAGATGGGGGGAGGGCTGTCCAGGCCCAACCACTGGATGGAGTTGGCAGGGGGGTTAGGGGGGGTATCTCAGTACAACAGCTATCCTTAGAGCTGCTAGACAGGTTCTATAGGGTTGAGACCCACGAGGTCCAAACCCAGGTTTTTACAAAACTAGATCATATTCCTTTTCTCCTAGAGAAAACACAACTTCCTTATCATCCCAAATAAACATAGTCGTCCTCATGTGGCCCATGTGTCTTATATACCTCATTTGACCCTATTACCCCTGTAGCCTCACCATCTTCTTCATTAGTCCTAGTTGTTCTGCACCACACCCAATAGTTTGTACCTCAGGTACATGGGTTGGAAGGTAAGATTGGAAATATCTTACCCCTATCCTCTCTAGCCCATTGTTCAAACATCACCTTTTCCATGAAGCTTCTATGAGTAACCTTATTTAAAGACTCAGCTATCTTGAGCTTCTTCACCTTTCTAATGTGCCCCTCAGATCTTATCACCACCATCTACTTATTGGTTTCTTTCCTTTTTACTGTCTGTCTTCTCACCACCACAACTAGAAGATTTGCTTAACCAGGGTAGATTTCTGTATGTTTAGGCCACTGCTCTGTCCTGAGGACCTAGAATAATGGCTGATATTAAAAAGTACATACAGAACTAGCCAATCAAAGGGCTGAAAGCCTAGGACCAACCTTTATTGAGGTTAAGTCCCAGACACTTACAGACTACTCCAAAGAAAACACCTAGGGTTGCTAGAATCGACAAGATGACCTAAATGGGCTGCTGGTGGGAATGGAGCTACCAAAAGGTTTAGGTCGGCATTCTTCTGCTTCCTCCTGGGCTCTGGGCCAACAAGGAGGGGGAAAGACCTAACTCAGGAGCCATCTGTACTCACAGCAGGGCTTGAGATGGCCCAGGGCCCAAGTATAGCTAGATTGGAGGTTGAGGATAAGGCTGGGGATGAATTCAAAAGAAATGGGTCACTTGTTACCTTGAAACAAAATGCTTACCCCAGCAGCTCCCACTCCCACTCAGTCTCTAGAAGGCAGAGTCAGCCTAGCAGAACAAATCTCAGATAGATAAGAGTAAGAGCCACCCACAGAAAACCTAGGACAATGCCATAAAATCCTGACCTTGGGGACGAACACTGGATCTAGGCCTAGAAAGTGGCTAGTTCCCAAGGACTTCCTTTTGTCCCCATATGACACTCATACCCAGTTGTTTTGTATGTGGTATCAAGAGATAAGGGAAAGGGCTAGGTAAATGAGGGATAGAGAGGGAGCCATAAATTAATTTATGACTTCTAACTGGAACCCTCGATGAATGGACATTTCCCAGAACTCATGTTTTGGGGGATTTTAAGAAGACAGGGTATTATCCAACATTTGAGGGGGGACAGACTCCTAGAAACAGATACACTTAAACATTTATGAGCAGCAAAACTTAAATACCATAATTTCAGTTTTCTGAGCTTATAAACTTCAGAACAGTAAAGGAGCAAGAATCAGGAGATAGAATTCTACATGGTATTTGTCCTTGGCATCCCTCAAAGACATACTCACCAATCCTCAGGCTACTCTCATACCAAGGACACTCACGATAACTCCAACTACTGAGCACACAGTTGCCACACTGCAATACTCACACTTATTCCATTCTGCCCTGACCATATAAGCACACACTAGATCCTCAAGAAGGCCCTCACTACATATCAACTCCTACTAACATTCACAATCTCTCTTTTTACTTCTAACTCCCTTCAGCACTCAAAGCCTTGCCCTCAACTCTATTGGCATATATTTGCCCCCTTTAAGCAACTCCTGCCACCTTCATGTTGAGTCCCTTCCTAGCCTAGATGCTTGTTAGTCTCTCTTTAACACTGCCCTTCCCAATAACGTGTCCCCTCTGGATTCTGATCCTCATTAACATGCACTCAGGGTGCTCTACAGCTGACCCAAATTAGCATTCTCTGGCCCTTCACACAGCTCTGAATCATTAGTACATTGTGAATCTTGTACAATCCCTGATCAGTTTTGTTCATACTTAGGCCCCCTTCACAGTTATGAGTCTCTTGATGTGCATGCAGGGATCTGAACTCAGGTCCTCTGGAAGAGCAGGACATGCTCATAGCTGAACCACCTCTCTAGCCCTTCCCTTCAGAGTTATGACCATTGTTAACATACATTCTTGTACTCCCACTACACCGTTCCTTCCCTCAGCACAAGCTGAAGCTTCACTGTATCTTTTTTTAAAAATTTTTTTTATTACATATTTTCTTTATTTATATTTCAAATGTTATCCCCTTTCCTGGTTTCCCCGCTCCTGGAAACCTCCTATCCCACCCCCCCTCCCACTGCTTCTAGGAGGGTATCCCCCACCCTCCCACCCACTCCTTCTTGACCCTGACTAGCACATGCCCAGTCCTAACTCTATTAGCACACCTTGAACCCTTCCTTAGCCCTATTCTCCAGGGAGAAACACACTGTTCTGCATCAGACTGATCCTCATGAGTGCATGCAGCTCCTCCATTTGACCCTGACCCCTGATAACATATACCTCAGTTCATGGCTCACTTGAGTTCACGGCTCCAATTCACGTTGGCACACCATCACTTATTCCCATCCCCTTTCCCTACTTCAACCAACCACTCCCGCTCCCACCACTATCTCTTTGGTTCACAACTGATTTACTTCATAGCTCTGTTCCTTTCATTATTCACTAGATTCTCCACCCCCCAAAAAACTACTCCTGTAGCACTCCTCAAATCAGCACACTTAAGTGGCCCATGGACAGAAAGAACACAGTGTTTTGATGTTCATCAGCATATTTTACTTCATGCTCTTCCCCCAATAGCATACATTTAAGTATCTGTATCTATCTGACCCCACAGTAGCAGCCTCTGGAACAGTGGTTCTCAACCTTCCTCATGCTGTGACCCTTTACTGCAGTTCCTCATGTTCCCCCCAACCATAAAATTCTTGTTGCTACCTCATAACTGTACCTTTGCTGTTATGAATTGTCATGTAAATATTTGATATGCAGGATATCTGATATTCGACCCCCTATAAGTTGAGAACCACTGCTCTAGAACTTCATATATAGTATTGCCCCCACACTTTCTGGAAACTCACTCTGCCTTTATGGACACCCACTCACACCTCATCTTGATCCTTAGTGTGCTAAGCTCTTAATACTTCCTTTACTGACAAACTCCCATACACATGTACGCACACACCTAGTACCCAGTAGTGCAGGCCTTCTCCACTCCCCCCCATTAAACACACTCTCAGGTCCTTCAATAGCTCTGCCTTCACTGGCATATACTGGCCTCGCACTACCTTTATTACATCTACATACCCTCACCTCCCGCACTACAGACCCTCTACTACCTCCAAGAGCACACCCTGGACCCAGAGAAGCTGCCACCATCAATCTTGTGGACAAAAACTGTATTAACACTATCCTGACCTTCATCATCACACACTCGGCCTCAGAACCGAGTCTATCAGCACACCTTCTGGTACCTCTACCACCCTTTCTCCATTTACACTGGGCCTCTCTGCAGCTCCAACCTCCACTAGCGTGTTTTGGAACTGCCGTTACTCACAACCCCGTTATACTCCACGTCCCTCATGGTCCTGAAACCCTTTTCCATAAGCACACTGGACCTGAAGTCATAAGGCCTGAAGGACCTGAAGTCATGTTCCTATCCCTTTGGCAACCTCGAGTCTTTCATCACTACTATATCAATCCATTCCTATAACTCCAGTCCTTTAATCACCCTTCTCCCACTTAGCATCCACAGTACTTCCCATCCTCAGCTCCCAGGACAGGGACCCAGGGCGGGGCCAAGGTCAGGGAGGCCCCAAATGACCCCCCCCCGGTGCATTCTGGGAAACTCGAGGGGGAGGGGGCACCTGACAGCCAAGCAGCCCAGAACCCCCTAACTCTTGTTCCAGCACTGCCTAGGGTCCGGTTGGCTCTCTAGGAAGAGCAGCCCCCACCCTAAGTATCGAGGACACGCTCACCGGAGGGGGCGCACGAGTAACCTCAGAGCCGCGGGGCCGGCGCGGTGGCGCCTGGGGCGGCGGCCCGGGATGAGGCCGCGCGACCTCCTTTTCCTCCAGTTCGCCGCAGGCGCCCGTCCCAGTAGTCTTCGGCCATGGCTGCTGGGCCCGGGCCGCCGCCGGCTGAGGAGGAAGAGGCGGCGGCGGCGGCGGCGGCTGAGGCGGAGGCGGCGTCCCGCTCAGCCGGCCATGAGCTTGGCCACTGTGGGCGATGCCCCCGTGCTCGCAAGCGCCCGCTGGAATCCGGGTGTTCACGGCGGCTCGTGACTCACAGCAGACAGCTAGCGGACACGCAGCCGATCCTAGAGCCCCCCAGCCAGCGGCCCAACAGCCGCGCGCGCCGCGCTCCGCGCATGCGCACGCACACGCTAGGGGGGAAGAAAGGGGGAGGTGAAGCAGGAAGGAGGAGACTCACCTCGGACTGCGTGTACCAAAAGAGCTTTCTGCAGCGGGAGGGGGTGCGGCCATTGCGTGCCCAGCAGGGAATGTGGCGTTGGCCCTGGAACGGCGCCAGGGGGATGTAGAGGTGGGTTAATAGTCAGTCTTGATCTTGCTAGAAATCTACTAGCATCGAGGTGAGCAGCAGCCAGTAGCCAGGCGTGCCAGTCACCACCTTCTTTCCCTACAGTCTCACTTGGTACATCCCCATGGTGGCGAACGGGACTTTTGCAAGGAGAAAAAGAACAGGTGAGCCAAGCAGTTCTAGTCCTTTGTGGTGCCTCGGGGAGGCAAGAATTTAAAGGCTCGAAATGACTTTCTAAGAGAGGTGGCCTGGATTACCATTGGCCTTTCCCACCTTAGATATGACAATCTAGCCCCGCCCTGCCACCCACCCTCTACCACTAGTTTGTTCCCCACTGTGAAACGTATGTGGCCCCACCCTTTTGAAAAAGTGACGCTCAGCCAATCAGATTTGCT
This sequence comes from Uromys caudimaculatus, assembly GCA_028551405.1. Classification (NCBI taxonomy): domain Eukaryota; kingdom Metazoa; phylum Chordata; class Mammalia; order Rodentia; family Muridae; genus Uromys; species Uromys caudimaculatus. The sequence continues at coordinate 517,840 of CM052722.1, forward strand.
CCATGCAGCAAGGCCTAGCAAGAATGAAGGGCGTGGCAAAGCTTCTTGAAGAAGCACGACGATATAGCTTTCCCCTCAGCTTGCCTCCTCCTCTGTATGGTTTTTTTATTGGTTTTTGGGCTCGCCTTTTTGTTCTGAGCGCTTCTCAAGGAGATCGCTGAATATCCCGTAAGGTAATTGGTCCAAAGGCCACTCAATCAGCTGGGTCCCTCCTTTAACCATTCCCACATTCTCCGGCAGCTTCTTGGTGTGGTGGAACCTAGGCTGTGAAGGAAAGGCGGGCCTTCAAAAGGGGGTAGACTCCACTAAATTGCAGGTTTGGAACTTTGGCTTGGGCGGAGCTTCTTACTGCCTCACCCTAACATTCGAGTACAAGCTCCCCTAATTGGGCTTTCTTGACACTTTTCAATTACCTCATCTTGTCCACTACAGACAGTCTTACTTACTAGGCCCTGTTACACAGCCAACATTGCCAGGCATACGTCTCATTCCTCACTGTAGAAAATGACACTATTTCCCATATCTATCCCAAACAATTCTGCAGACTTTCTGAGACTTCCTTACACTGGACCCAGGAATTTTCTCGACTCTGCTGGGCTTCCTTTGGTCGGCCTTCTTTCCCAGTTAGGATTTTCAAGCAAGGGTCATTATTGGCAAGTACTTCTTCAGCCATGAAAGTCGTCCTTGCTAGGGTAGTCATTAGGTCTATCATTTAACAGACTTAATACCCTACCTTTCCTCTCACAAGAGGAGAATATCCTAGTTCTTGAATATAGCAGGCAGTTGAGCCTCTGAGACTTCATACTTGAAGTTCTCTTGCCTGGAATTGACTTGCCCAATATCTACACTTATTTTTCCTGTTGCAGTCCTATTATTCCAGATTCCCACTTGGCTCTATGACTTTTGAAAGCGTGACTTTTACAATTCAGATGTTTATTGCAATGTTAAGGTCCATTCCCAGCCTTGTGTGTGCTTCCCTGCTGAGCTAATACCCAGACCTAGTCAACATTTTGTTGTTCTGTTTTCAGACAGGGTCTTTTGTAGCCCAGTCTGGTCTTGAATTCAGTGTAGTCAAGAATGACATAGAAGTCTGGATCCTTCCTGCCTCCACGACCCAAGTGCTGATGTTATAGGCATATGTCACCACACCTGGTTTTATTTGCGTTCTACCAACTGAGCTACATCTCCAGCCGATTTGCATTTGTGCCAGGCTCACTGATCAACTTTTAAACAATGAAAAAAAATAAATTAATGGGGTTGGGGCTGGAGAAATGGCTCAGTAGTTACAGGCATTTGCTGCTCCCCTGGAGTTTGGTTCTCAGCACACACATCAAGTGGTTCACACTGCCTGTATCTTCAGCTCCAGGGAAGTCATTTTTGTGAAACATACAATGACATTAAATGGATAAGCATTAATGGACACAAATGTTTCTTTTTACATTTTTCCCCATTTCTCATCAGAGTATGACTTTCTATATTTATCACTTTGACCAATAATATAAACAGTATGAAACTAAGGGTCTTAGCCCATCATAATGCAACATAGGATGCCCTCTCCTAGTTTCCTCAAGCATCCTCATGGCATATTCACACACACACACACACACACACACACACACACACACACACACACACACACACACACACATCCGGGGGGGGGGAGACAGACAGACAGACACGTGAAAGAAACTTTTAAAAAGCCAGGCATGTTGGTGCAACCCTTTAATCCCAGCACTCTTAAGAGGCAGAGACAGTTCTGTGAGCTTGAGGCTAGCCTGGCCTACATAGCTAGCTCCAGGACAGCCAGGGCTACATAGAGATTCTGTCTTTAGAAAAGAAAAATGATAAGACTGAGAAGAATGGCTCAGCAGGTAAAGGCACCTGGCTGTCAAACTGAACTGTCTTAAGTTTTGGACTCACATGGAGAGACCTACATATGTGCACTATGGGATGCCCCTCCCCCAATTAAAGGAACGTAATACATTTTTTAAAGTTGTGTCTTTGTGTATGCGCACACTTGTGTCATGGCACAAAAGTGAAGGTCAGAGGACAACTTGCAAGAATTGGCTCTCTTTCCACCATGTGGGTCTTGAACTCAGCCCTTTTACCAGTCCAACATGGTTCAAGACAAGATTTTCTGTAGGCCAGGCTGGCCTGAGTACTGGATTCTCTTCCAATTACCTCCCCAGTGCGTGTACCACTACACTCAGCTCATGCAGAACAGGAGATTGAACCCATAACTTGGTGCACGCTAGACAAGCACTAGCTACTGCTTTAGCCCATGTTAGATTATTTTTTGTAAACTATTTGCAGGAGTGGAGAGATGGCTCCATGGTGAAGAGCACTGGCTGCTCTTCCAGAGGACCCAGGTTCAATTTCCTAGCACCCACATGGTACAACTGTAACTCCTGTTCCAGGGGATCTAATTCCCTTATCCATTAAGGAAAAACACCAATGTACATTAAAAAATGCAGGCATAACTGTACATGTTTGTGCCTTGTGTCCAGACCAGAAGAGGCCATGAGATCCATGGAACCAGAGTTATGGTCATGAGCAGAAATTCAGGTGCTGGAAGCCAAACCCAGGTCCTCTGGAAGAGCATCTGTCCAGCCCCTCAACTTTTACCTTAGTAGTATTTATTGTCTATTCTAAGTTTCATAAGCCTTAGGATGCTAATATGTACCAAACACCTATAATAGTGCCTAGCAGTCAGCACTAAACAAATGGTTGAATAATTAGACGGCAAATAGTTGCAAGTCTGCTGGATACAGGAGGCCCAATGGTGATCCAATCCTAACTTTGCTGAACCCTGTTTCCTATCAGTCTGTTTTTGTAATGGTATACACACAATAGTAAAAGAGTGTGCATGGTAGTGATCTAAGACATAGAATTATGGGGGAACTGGTTGTTTTAAATCTTTCGGTTTTAAAGCAGGGTTTCATGTAGTCCAGACTGGCCTTGAACTTCTGATTCACCTCCAGCGTGCTGGGATTACAGGCATGGACCATGTCTGGCTTCTGAAGCTGGTTTCAACGGACAAGGGTGTCGGGTACAAGTAATAAAGTATCAAGGGAATCCAGGAGTAGTGGTGGTAAAGAGACTGAAATATCTAGAGAATCAGCTGCAATGGAAGAATTAGAGAACAAAGTATGCAGGGTGCCCATGAAGGAACTGAGATGGTGGAAAACCAGTACAAAGAACAGTGTATGTAGTGCTTGCCTGTAATGGGTTGAGACAATGGGCAGATGTCAGGTGTCTTCTTGGAGAAATAACAGCAATAAAATGCTGACAGTGGGGAAACTTCCCCACTCACCCCCAACAGTTAGTATCACCATGAGACACCAGAGGCAAAGTGCCTCTGCCACCCGACGTGGCATGGTGGGAGACTAAAAAGGAACTATATGGAAGAATAAGGTGAATCCAACAGATCAGGCCAAGAAAGAAAAACTATAGGCAGAGGTAGGCAAGAGCATACACTGTGCCTAGGGCCAAGAGCTGGCTCGGGAGGTAGATGTGGGGACAGGCTGTGATGGGAATTAGGCCAAGTTTGGGGACAGGATGAACTATTTCACTTCAGTGGAGAAGGGTCATGCTCCTAAATAAGATGGAGAGACTGGATTCTGGCTATGTTGGAGACAGAAATCAATGAAGGAAAAACATTCACAATGGCCAAGCAGGTGGCGTTTCTGTTTGGCACCCTCAGTTAAACAAGGATAGAGCACAGCTGCTATGGGCTTGATGGAGCTGCTGCTAAGTTTCCTACTACTACCTGCACTAACCAATTACTCCTTGGCCCCAGAGCCAGCTCTTCTCTGGAAGGTAGGAAGTCCAGGTACCTCCTAGGGGATATATGGGCAGACTGAAGCAGAAAAGAACACTTTCTTCTGCAGATATCCTTAGCCAAGTATGTCCATAAAAACTACACTGTGCCTCATGACATGTGTTCCTTAAGACTTGTTATTCAGGGCTCCTCAGCATAGACTTGAAGTAACTGTACAGGAAATCCTGGTCCTATGGGGAACTATGACTGTAAAGGTCACCTCAGGCCTGGCAGTGGTGGCACATGCCTTTAGTCTCAGCACTTGGAAAGCAGAGGCAGGCAGAGCTGTGTGAATTTGAGGCTAGCCTGGTATACAGAGCGAGTACCAGGACAGCCAGGGCTACACAGAGAGACTATCTCAAAAGACCAAAAGGATGGCCCAGAGTCTAGCTGCTTCAAACTAGGGAAGGGATCTGCCCAAGAGAGAATGCCCAAAACATACTAACTTAGCTCTTGCAGCCTGATCACTGTTAAGTGTGTTCTTCATAGTGGATGGAGGCAGCTAGTGACCATGGAGAAGACAGAGTTTGAACTCAGTTCAAGTCACTTAAATCATATGGACCCAGGTACTTACTGGTTTGCATAACCTCACTGGTACCTCAAGTCTGTTATGTAGAGTAGGTAAGAGATATCAACTCCCATTTTTCTCTGCCCAGAAAGCTTATAGCTGGGCTACTTATTTGAACCAGAGAACTCCAGAGATACCCCTTCCTTCCCTGGAAACAGCCAGGATGGCTATATCTGGGTTATTAACTTTTTATTGGGATTTAGGTTCCAAACAAGGTACAAAGCAGTGGTGAGAGGGTCTCGAGGTTGCTGGGTGATAAGGGAAGACCAGGCTTGGCTACAGGGACCACTGCCTGAGGCCAAATGGAAACCAGGATTGGAAAGGATCTGGGAAGGGAGGGCCGGGGCTTAGGGGAATGCACGGAGATCAGCGAATGGTATATCGTACATAGGGGACCTCGACGTCCTCGCCACTTTCATCATTGCAGCACAGCTCAAGCACCAGTGCCCGCACATGGCGGCCCAGCTTTCTCTTTGACACTCGGCTCACAATCTCTGTCATCCTAGGGAAAGGGGTGAGGGTAAGGGAAGAGGGCCAGGAAGACAAAGAATAGAGGAAGGGGAGGTAGGTGAGGGCAGATGTGATGGGCAGGAGTGGAAGAGCTTCAAAAGCTGAGGCTCCCCACCCAACACAAGGAACACAGAGCCTTTCCCAGCCTGCCTGGCAATGCCTACTCACGGCTGATCCAACCGTTCCTTGAGCTTAGCAGCTGGCATGAAGAAAGAATAGAGCATGGACACGCCCTGGGACAGCATGGTGATCTCTAATTTGTGCTCTGTCTGGAAGGCAGGAGGGGGAAACAGAAGTGTTATGATGGGATGACCAAAAACTTCTCTATACATCTTGTCATCCAGGTGAGGGGAGAGGGAGAAAGGACCTTACCTTAAAGTAGTCAAGGAACTGCTTGAGGGTCATCTCCTCACCATTAGGCTGTAGCCCTTGTACTTCAAAGCGATCCCACAATGTCCACTCTTGATTATAGTACTGCAATAAGAAAGAGAATAGGATGTGGGTCATTCCAGAAGTCCCTGCCCCCGTGCATGCAGACCCAGTTAAGTGAGATCATAACCTTTTGTTCAAAGCCTTCGACTCATGGCTCCTGTGTCACTGAGTAAACACTGAACCTTTACAATGAATGACAGGTCTTATGCCACAAGGAGAACCCTATTCTCATCTTCTACCCACTATCTTCTCAGTCACTCTGATCTACTGACCTATGTTCTTAGTACTCTTGTAAAAAAGATGCAGCATATTTCGATTTGAACTCTGACCTAGTAACCAGGTCTAATGCAAACCAAAGCAAGTTCTATTGAGATACACTTTATTACAGATCCATCTTGTGTAGGGGCACCTACCTGGTGACGAGGTGCGGCGAGAGGTTCAGAAAACCCAAAGAAGGGCAGGGCCAAGTTCAGGAAACCATTTTTGTAGGAATCAAGTTGTTGGTGCCCCTGAACTACCTTGTAGAGCTCCAGACACACAAGGCCAACCACAGCAGCTGTGGTTGTGGCAATGGCTGGGATGATCTTCCCTGCAATCAGCTTGCTCTAATAAACCAAGGAAGATATTATAATTTATAAGAGACTGAAGGTCTACAGAAGAGGATGGGATATAAGGAACTCAAGCCCAAGAGTGAATAGAACACCAGGCTTAAAGTCTCCTGACCTTGTGCCGGTCTGCCGGGGAAATATCATAGTTTTCGGCCCGAAGATTGGATGCAGCCACAATGAAATCCATGTGGAAATTGCTGTCATCATCCTGAATAAGAGGAGTAGATCAGATGAAAAGTTTTTTTGGACTCTTGGGATATAAGTGTCCTCCAATGCTGATTACCTGCGGGTCTGTTCCAGATCGGAAGTAAAGCTATATGTGGCATTGGAAGCTACGTGGCAGTTCTTGATCTGATCACTGTAAGAACTTGGACTGGCTCCTTAGTCCTAGATCCCCATTCTTTACAACCCCGTCTGTGCTTAGCTCACCCCAACTGTCCTATCCAGGGCCCCTTCCAAGCACCTTCTCAAAATCAATGGGGTACATCTTAAATCCAGGCAACTTGTCTGGGCTGGGCAATGTGGCTTTGAGCTCCTCAAGACGGCTGTCATCTGCACAAAAAGAAAAACACAGCCCTTTAGATGCAAACAGTGAGCTAGAAAGCCTTAGGGTAAGGCAAAGGGTTAGTCAGATAAGATTGGAGAGATATCCTAGAATCAAGGGTCAAAGGGGGAAAGGCAGAGCAGAACAGAGAGCAAACCTGAAAGAGGCAGGAATAAAGGCTATCAAGATCTGGAGAGACACTAGGAGCAGAAACCTTAAGAGAAAGTAGAGTGATCTTGGCGAAGTAATGTATGAGAGAGACACAGAAGATATGGTTGGGATATAGGGAAGTATATAAACATGAATATACAGGAAGGATCCGAGGAGAGACAGAGAAGATATGAAACAAGACAAGATGGAGGATAAGATAGGTAGGAGGAAAGGTGCCAGAAGAAAGTTAGACTAAAGGAAATATACAGAGAGGAACATGAAAAGGCAGGTATTTCAGAAGATGGGGATGGGGATGAGGGGAGGCCAATACAGGGGGTTACGGAGCTATAGACACATTTTAGACATTCAAAAGGCAGGGGGACTGAATTATGATGGGCAGCATAGGGTAAACACATATACAGGGAATCAGGGTGGGAGAGATGTATGGGTGGGAAGACATGGGAAATCTGCAATGAGACAAACTGGGTAAGGATCAAAAGACACCACCCCTGCTGGAGATCATTACCCCTAGATGAACAGACTGAGGAGAAGCAGAAAAAAGAATAAAACCAAGGCAAATATGCACCAAGCAAGAAGATAAAAGTTTGTTTTCCTGGTAAAGAGGGAGGGAGGGAGGAGAGACTGAGCCCCCAACAGATTGTCTTCATTTCAGGGGGAGGGAGGTACAAAGGAAGGTGAGGTCACAGAGCTATTAGTAGAAGACTAATGAAGCCAGGGACAGATAGGGGCAGTGACTTCTGACCAAATGGCCAAACACCCTCACCAACAGAGGCATTGGCGCTCTGCAACTCCTGGTCAGAAACATGGATCTTGACACCAGACTTGGGGGTGAACTCTGGGACTTGTACTGACTGCAGGAGTGAGGCCACAGCAGCTCGGTCTTGGGAGCCAGTCAGCCCATAGGTCTGGGCAAAAAGGTTGGCAGCAGCCATCACATAATCCAGATGCAATGTCTAGGGGAAGGCAGGGCATGGTAGGGTTAACACATCTGCCCATGGATGGGAAGCCACCACCTCCTTCCCACCTACCCATCCTCTCTGTATCTGACCCCAGGAAAACCCAATAAGAAGACTTACATTGTTAACATCAAAAGTAAGTGGGTGTGGACAGCGTTTGGGTCCAGACCAGAAAGGGGCCCCTGAGCTGGTGAGCTGTAAAACAGAGAGAGAGTTTCAGGAGCAAGATCTCAGACAATCTTAGATGCACCCCAACTCACTACCCTTGGCTGGGTCCTGAAGAAGGCTGGAGTCAATCATCTAAGACCTACACTGCAAGGTCCTGGCTGAGAAAACCATCAATTCTTAGACACTTGCTTTACTTGCTAGTCTAGACTATGTATGGTATGTACTTAGTATTAATAAATACCAATGAATCCTCACAGAAGGCCCTGTGAAACATATCTAACTGTTCCTCCTTCAAGCAAAAGAAAGGTACAGAGAAATGACTTGCCCAAGGTTAGAGAAAAGTGGAGTTTGAATAAATGCTGACTCCTTGCTCTCAAGGATCTCTGCCTCGAGGTTCACTACAACCCTGATAAAAATCAGGTCAGACACAGCCTACAGCACAGTTAAGAGGAACAGCAAGAAAACCAGTTCTCTTGCTTCAAGGAATGAGGGACGAAACAAAAAGGTCATTTTTCTGACATCTCTTGCCTCGGACACCAGCCACATCTGGACTAGGAACTGAGAGAAGCAACTTAGAGTCTGCAGCACACTGGTTGCAAGGAAACCCATGCTGCCAAACAAACATGTTACCTGGTCGGGAGGAAAGTTGTGCAGCAGTTGCCGGATGTTGTTACAGTACTGGGTGTGCCAGTGGTGGCAGGCCCAGGTCACACAGTCGCCCCAAGTCTGTGGTCGCTGCAGCACCAGACTGCGTTGCACAGCCTCCAGCACCTCCAAAGGCTGGGTACCAGCCAGCCGCAATGTCCGCTCCACAAATTTGGAGTCTCTGTTAGGGAGTAGAGGGCACCGAGGGGCAAGATTATATAGTGGCCACTGAATAGACTCCAGGGCAATCCCACTTTCTCCATAGAAAGCTCCTCGTCTTGATCCAACAGCATGAGAACTAAACACTTAGCATCCTTTGAAAAGTGTGCACCTAGCATTGAGGGTGACAGCAGAAGAAAGCAGAGAATATCTTTGGTGGCAGGCAGGAGGGTGGGGTGTGGAAGTTACTCACGTGAGATACTGATTAACATTTTCTGCCGGCTGCTTGAAAAGGCCTTCAAATTCATCCCGGGCCCACTGCAGGCAGAGCAAATGGATTTTATGGAATGATGGGCAAAATAAGCTTCCACAAGCTTGTGAAAGTCATTATGGATAATTCGAGTAGGAAATACCCGGCTACTTTGGGAAAGCAGAAGCTCCCAAACCTTCCCACTCCCTCATGAACTTGACCTGGGGAATTACTATCCCAATGTATTGTGGAGAAAAATGCATTAAGACCTGTCCATGTGTACTATGACTTGATAAAATATGTGTATCAGCTAAGTGTATTTTACAACTTAAAAACAGGATTGCTGCAAGTTCAACACTAGATACAATTGCACCCCTGACTCAACAAAAAAAATTGGTAGAGAAGTGTTTGCCTAAACCCTAGGTTTGGTTTTTAATACCAAAATACAAACAAGCAATCAAACAAAAAAAAATAAGATCCAATCCAATAATACAAGTCCTATCTAAGTCTCTAGGAACTTTTCAGGAAATAAGACAATGGCTCTATCCTCTTCCCTATGTATACTTAAAATGGTGCCAGTTAAACATCCCAGTGAGAGAGGAAGAATGTTAAGGCACAAACTAGTTCAAGATTACATATGCCCCAGTGAGATTGGTGGGCACACAAAATTGACACAGCCACTTTGGAACAGCAGGGTCAGAAGGGGGTATTTGATAGCTAGGATGGGTCTTTTCCCACCCCTCTATTCCTACTATCCATCCTGAATGTGTTGGACTCACAGCAATCCTCTTGCCTTAGCCTCTCAACTACTAGTGAGCCAAGACATTTTTACCTGTCTACAGACTGGGAAAAACCTCAAAAGTAGGAATCACAAAAAGAATATATCTTTTCAGAAATGCTAAACTGCCAGGTGGAAACAAAGGTGCTAGAAGAAAACATATTTTATGCTTAGGCCTGTAAATACCAGGAAGCCAGGCGCCTGATAAACACGGTCTGCCTTCTTTCCTTTCCCCTGAGCACCACTTACCTGCAGAGTGTGTTCAATAGCATTGGGAAAGTTTTTCAGGGTACAAATAGGGATGGATTTCTCTGGTGGATCTTGGCTAGAGCTGTATGATTCTGTCAGGAAGGGGATCACCACCTGCACGTTGCCCTTCGTGCCCAGTGTGCCAGACTCTAGCAGTGGTTTCCGATAGTACACACAGCGGCGATCCATGTACATGCCTATATGATGGGGGTGGGGACAAGGATGAGACCGCCTTGAGACAAGGAAAGGCATACTGGGAAAAGAACAGGAAAATCCAGACTCTCACTCTCTTGCCTTTGCCTTTTTTACCAATCTTCAACTTACGGGCATCTACATTGTCCAGGGCATTGGCCACACCATCCAAATTTTGGAAAAAATCATCATCATAGATGCGCTCCGTGTCAGGACCTACACGGTTCTGGTGGCTTGTCACCTGGATGTAAGGATTCATCTGGCGCACAGCTGCAGCGGCCGTGTCAGACTTTAACTTCTGTGAAATCAGGAGATGCAATTGAGGGTAGAATGTGGGTGTGTTCACTCGACATCATACAGAGCTGTCCCACTGAACACCCATCTACTGCTAGAAGAACCAAGCCCTGAGTTCAGGGGGCTCCCTGGCTTAGCAGAATATTCTAAGATAATGCCACATGGCCAGGGCTGAGATGCAAAAGAAAGCAGAAGACAAGCATGTATTGTAGACAATGGATTAGCCACCTGGTTTTTCATTGACCTGATACCTACTACTCTTTTAGAGAGCAGCACTGCAAGTTAGAATATATTTCCCTAAACATAACCAGATGGTTCAACAATAGATAAGCATAAGTGTTATGAAAGCAAAGTCAGGTCACATCCCCCTCCTATGCTTAGAACCTTTTCCTGGCTCTTATCCCCACTTAGGGTAAAGTGAATTGGTTCCCAGAACCTCTCAGAGTGGAAATGAGACCTTCCTTAAGGAGCATAAGAAAATCTGCAAACTAACCCACCTTGCAAGCTCAACTTGCTCCTTTACCCTTTGCCAAGTGCCAACATTGACTCTGTATCTTACTGTTACATTGTATCTATATTGTTTCTTTGTTGTTTTGAGACAGATTAGATGTAGCTCTGTCATGGAAATTACTATGTAGACCAGATTGGCCTCAAACTCTGCCTGCCTCTGCCTCCTGAGTGCATGGGTGGGCCTAGCTATATCTATAGTGTATCAATAATGTATCTGTCCTTTTTTATTTACCTTCCTCTGCTAGAACTTTATTCCTTTTAGTTTTTGTCTTTTGAGACAGGGTTTCCTGTGTAGATCTGGCTGTCCTGGAACTCACTTTGTGGCCCAGGCTGTCCTTGAACTCAGAGATCCACCTGCCTCTCAAGCACTGAGAAGAAAGGTATGAACCATGTCCTGCCTTATTTTATTCTTTATTATATCTCAAGTATCTACAACAGTAACTCCTAAAGTTACTATTCAGTGAATAACTTCATAGGAATACTGGACAGGTAACAATGATAGTGGCCTTATAGAATGCCTCCCATGGTACCTCAGTTTCAAACTCAGGAGTCACCTGGCTGACTACAATGTCATCCTTCAGAAGGCCTATTTTTAAAAATAGCCCTTGGCTGGAGTCTAGGAACTTAGATTTTAGGAAAAGTCCCCATCACCACCCTACCTAATAATAATGGCTCAGCGTGTCTGAACTGTCTGTGTGAACAGTGTAGTTTATGTTAAGTACCTTCTTTCCCTCTAGATTCAGGAAATCTGATACACACCCCAGTAAAAGCCCTAGGTACAGATGAACAGGCTCCCCCAGCTAGAAACTTTTCAGGAGTACTGTTATATTTGTTACTGGGGAAATCCACCTTCTGCAATCACGCTGGGAGATGACTATTAAGATACATGCTATTGACTTCATTCTTCCCTTGTTGATTGTGCTGTGTTCTTTTTCTGCAATAAATCACCTACTAGTCCTCCTAGGCAGTCACTGAGTTTGGGGATATTTCTGGGAACCCCTAAGACAACTGTGCCAAAGCAGCAGTGATAAGGGCTGGATCAATGGCTCACTGGTTAATAGCATTTGTTGGTCTTCCAGAGGACTAAGTTTTGGTTCTCAATACATCTGATGGTCCACATCCCACTTATAACACCAGAATTACAATTCTAGAGGATCCAACATACTAGTCCAGTCTCTTCAGGGACTAGGCACACACAGTAAACATACATACATGCAGACCCTCATATATACATGAGTGCTGGGATTAATGATATGCTACAGTTGTTGAGGGACCTGCATGAAGACCAAGCTGCACTGTTGCTGCCTATTCGGGGGGGGGGACTGTGATCGGGATGTTAAGTGAACAAATAAATTAATTAATGGGGGAAAAAAAGACGTGCCACAACACACTTAGCAATAAATAATTTTTAAAAAAAAAAATCAATGGAAAAAGGAATGAAAGGGTAGCTCAGTGGCAGTCCTTATAACTAGCTATCTAGCATGCAGTATGCTAGACAGCTCTAGATTCAACCCCCAGTACTGAAAAAGGAAGGAAGGAAGGAAGGAAGGAAGGAAGGAAGGAAGGAAGGAAGGAAGGAAGGAAGGAAGGCAGGCACTGACTTGATGGTTGTTCAGAAAAAAAAAAAAAAGATGAAAATAACCGATTCAAGGTAGGGCTACTTAATGTTTGCTGAATGAATGACAGAAACAGAGGGGTGAGAAGGGCCAGAGGAAAAATAAGTATATCTCTACTAGAATACCATGGATAAGAAAAGTACAGGAAAATGAGATGTCAGAGACCCATCCCCTAATCCCATCCATCTCACCGTGACATCCCAAGGCCGGAAGAGAAACTGTCGGTTTAAATTTGATTTCTCAATGGTGTCCATGTCTGTGACCACGACCTCTCCTCCCTCTCCACAGCCTAGCCCAATCATGGCAAAGTTCTTGAGCAATTCACAGCCAATGGCCCCTGCACCCACCTAAGAAACAGGCAAGAAGAGACAGAGGCAAGTCAGGGTGATACAAGTGGATAAAAAGCCACCCACAGTTCCTCATGCCTGCTGGACGCAATACGATAGAGCAAAAAGGTCCACTGCTACATGTCCAAGTCCCAGGGCTGTAAAAAATGACCTTTCATAATCTGAAGATGAGACCAAGAGGTAACAGGTTAAAGAGATAAGACTCCCCCCCCTTTATAATGCAGAAGAGAACCCCTAAATGGGTGGCCAGAGACCAAGGGAGATGAACACCCTTGGTGTCCTATGAGACCACTCACCAGGAAGTACTTCTGCTTGCCGAGCTTCTCTTGAAGGTCTGACCCAAATACAGCCACCTGCCCATCATAACGGTTCTGACGCTGAGGAATATGAAGGGAGGCGGATCAGAGAGAAGCTTCCCAAGAAACACCCCCAATAATGCCTTCCCTCCAGCCCATTCACATACCGGGCGGCACTTGTCCTCTGTCAGAGCCTCTTTGTCCTCTGGGAGACACTCAAGGGCATCAAAGTACAACCACTGCATGACGGGCATAAACTTTCCAGAGCAGGCCTAGCGAAGGAGAAGGACGAGCAAGTGGTTAGGCCCTCACACATTTGGACAGCAAGTAAGAGGCAAGACGAAACCTCACTGACCTTCATGACTTCCTGGGCAGCAAGGCCCCCAATGAAAGCATTTATGGGTGCCAGGTCCCCAGCAGCAACATAAGCTAGCTTCCGAATAAGGTCTTCATCCAAGCTGTCCTGTTGTACTGCAGGTGGGGACCGAGCATTCACAGCCTGAGCTAGGGCCACCAGTTCTGTTGCATCTTCCTGGTAGGGCAAAGGAAACAAGCAAGGATTTCTCAGGCTACTGTCAAGGGATGGACAGTTGACAAGCACAGGTATGGGTGGGCCTTTAGCACCAAGGATTTCTATCCTGACTGGCTGCTGGCCCAACTACCTACCTCATTTCGTGGTCGAGGTGGTCGGCTGTGCTGAGCACAGAACTGGTGCAGAGCTTGGAAGCCAATGTGCAGTTGGGCAGGGCGAGAATACTTGGCAAAGTCAGTCATCACAAAGTCAGGCTCTACCAATGATGCTGGCAAGGATTTCTGCAGGACAGTAGCATATAAGAGAAGAAATGAACAGAGAATTTGGAACTATATAGGTCACACACCTCTGTCAAAATATTTACATTATATTTCATAACAGTAGCAACGCAAATAATGTTATGGTTGGGGTAACCACAATACAAGGAACTGTATTAAAGGGTCAACAGCATTAGGAAGGTTGAGAAACACTGCTCTAGAACCACCCACCATGAACTACTGCCCCCAATACTCACAAAGCTAATCTTTTTAGGTACTTTGACCTGACTGACGATGCCTCCACGGATGTAGTCAGAGAAGTTGGAGGTGTCACAGATACTAAAGGTATAAGGACCTAGAGTAGGTAGGGAAGCTGTCAGTCTTACATGCCCTCCTTAAAGTTTATAAAACTCAAGAGACAAGGAAAAGAAAAAACATATGCCTGACTCAATATAGACACCAGATACTCTTTCAACCACAGTCCTCACTGGGGATCAGAAACTATCCCCCCTCTGCTTCAGAGCTAGTTCAGATACCATGAGACCCTCATGTCCCTGGTCCCAGGTCTACACTGATAGGCTGCTTTTTCCCAAATCAGTTTAGATATGATCAGATCTTTTGATCTGCCCTGTTCAAAAACACAAGAAGCTCCTTCTTCTCAGCTCAGATCCTAGGGGCCCATGCTCCTATTAACAATCAAATAGTCAGCTCTCTTTCCCGTGTCCATTGGCTCTGGTGGTGTCCTAGATTCTCTGATCGACTTCAGGCACTCAGGATATAGCTCCCATCATGCTGAACCCAGGGACTCCTCTCTCTTAAATCCCCTAGCCAGTTCTCCTATGATACCCCCATGGTCCCAGCTCACCCAGCACTTTGATCTCTATGGGCTGACATCCATTGAGTTGGATCATGCCCTGTACTTCTGAGAATGAGACGAAGTCACCAGTCTCAAAGCCATGTCGAGCCTCATCAAGGCAGGTAACCACACCGGGGTTGTCCTGGTTAAAAAGGAATGAGCCTCAGAAGCAAGTCTAGGTACAAAAAGTATAGAGAGGGCTGCCAATGACTATCTGTCTGCCAAGACCCCTGGGGCTGATTTCCTTACCTTGGTGACCATTGAAACCATAGCACTGAGTGGCTGCTCCCCATTGGAATCTGTGAGGACCATTTCCTCTCCAAAATCACAGAAAAGTTGCCTGTAGAGAGTGGCATGAGGACTGTTGCCTGAGGCCCACACAAGGCCCAAGGCATCTTTCAAGGGGCATTGGATGTGTGCTGAGCAAAATTGGCATATCACAGAGGGTATACAGCAGCACTAATGTCACACAGGGAGAGGTAAACACACACAATATGAAATGTGGGTTGTAGAACAGGGATGATGGTGTTGGCCTAGGAAAGGCTGTGGGGAAAGGCATGCAGAAGTGGTACTCACCCAAACAGGCCTCTTGTATCTGCCACTACTAGCTTGATACCACGGCTATGACAGAACTCACCCACTCGCAGCTGGTCTTCCAGGGGGCTGTTGGTAAGGACCACCACCTGTGGAGAAATAGAGCTTAGCTCAAGAGGCCAGAACTAGGAGGAAGGGGAGAAGAAAGAATAATAGCAGAGACTTGTGGAAAGAGGTACAGGCAGTCCTGAAGGAAGTTATCCCCCTGGTCCTCCAGGCTCTTAAAAGACCTT
This sequence comes from Uromys caudimaculatus, assembly GCA_028551405.1. Lineage (NCBI taxonomy): Eukaryota > Metazoa > Chordata > Mammalia > Rodentia > Muridae > Uromys > Uromys caudimaculatus. The sequence goes on from CM052722.1 coordinate 533,425, forward strand.
CTGGGGATCAGATTCAATGAGAGGAAAACACAGCAAAGAGAAAATGAAAGCTTAGAGTGTGTTGTGGAAGGTAGAATGGTACTGGCCAGACTGCAGAACAGCTGACTCATTTGTTTGCTAACTGCCTACAACTGTGCCAATGCCCTGTAAGACACGGGCAGGGCAGAATGGTTTCAAGCCAAAGTCTGAGCTCACTCTTATAATACCTACTGTGGTTCTCAAAATGGTACCCACTCCACCACAATTTTTGAAACTGCTCTACCTTCTCCAGGAATGCCCATCTCTGCCCACCAAGGTGAGCTCCTACTACTATGTCTGAGTGTTGTTGCTACAGTACCTTTGCCCTGGGGGACCTTAGCCCCTGAGGTAGACTTTCAGCTCTCATGGCCTAGGCTTTTTAACTAGTAAACACCTGTGCCATCCTTCCTATGTCCAAGCTGCTCTTCTCCATGCTTAATCCTCATAGAAACCCCACGAAGTCAGCTGTCATTCCTATTCTGAAAATGGAAGAAAAAAGAGCAAGGCCTAGGAGCTAAGTGACCTGCCTAAAGTTACACTAGAAGAGCTAGACATTCATAGCAGGACACTGTCTCCATCTTTTCCCAAAGGCAGGCCCAAGGTCTCTTCTTGTCTGCATCTTCTCTGTTCTCATGCATAATGCTTGATGTCCAAGACAACACATTAAATAGTGAATAGTACTGAAAATACAAACCATGAGTTCTTTCTAAAATCAAGCAGGAGGCTGAGCAATCACCAAGTACCTGGAAGCCACTAAGGAAGTCCTCGACAAGAGGCCCAGTGTAGGCAGTGACAGGTACATAGCTATTGAGTTCAGCAAGTCGGGGCTGGGATACCTCCGCTCGATTTTTACCAATGTCCTCCTCCCGAAGGTAAAACTGTAAGAGACAGGTGGGCAGGAGGATAAGGCTATGGCACAGAGAAGCAGGTGTCTCAGGGGGGAAAGGATGTTGGGAAGAGATACCTGGGAGGAGAGATCAGCCCACTGGGTAGTGCCTTGGTCATGTAGGGTGACAGCCTTGACCCCACCAAGGATGATGTTCTTAGCAATTTCTACACCCAAGCCCCGCAAGCCTGAGACAAGGACGCTGGATGTCTGGAGCATTTTCATTGCCTCATGGCCCAAAACGTACCTGTCAAGTTAGAGGGTACTCTAGGTCATGGTCCAACCCACCCCATCCAGTTCTTTCAGTGCCCCTTCCCACCTCAGGCAGACTTCAGCCTGACTTACAGCTGCCGGGAGTAAAGGCTCTCGTCTATGTCTGCTTCACTGCCGTTCTTCGCCATTCCCTGGAGATAGAGAGCAAGAATGGGTTCAGGACATGTGTGAGTGGGGTGTGGGGTGTGGGCAAATAGAGAGTAATATGAAAGACTCTCTTTCCTACCACCATACCTGCCAGTCTCCAGGGAGAAGATACTCACGTTGGTTGGCACTGAGGACACTTCGGACAGCACAGACTGTGCAGGGGAGCAGTTAGAACCCGGCTTTGGATCAGGCCCGGACACGCGACGTTTCTTGGACAGCGGCGAGCTGGACATCTAGGGGAGAAAGACAGGCCAGAGGTAAGCCTAGGATACATGGGGATATTTTTCTGGTTTGTTTGTTTGCTTGTTTTAAATACAGGGTCTCACCACGTAGCCTTGATTGGCCTTAAACTATTTTTCTATTTATTACTGGTAATAGTGGGGGAAGATTTTAAGTATTAGCAAATCTACATTAGGAAAGAAACTAACACAGAAAGATGAAGTGGCTTGTCCAGGATCACACTATTGTCAGACTCAAGATTTGAACCAAGGCGGTTCGGCTTGCAAATCCACACAGCTGACTGCTAAGTCATTTTGTCTTTCCCTAGCCCAGCATAAGGGAAAGCTGCCAACCCTATGGAGTAAAAGGAAGAAGACCATTCTGGGAAGATGGGAGAACAGATGTGGACTCAGGAAATACTCAGGTTTCAAATCTTGTCCCTGATAGGTATCATGGAGAACTGCTCCCTTACTTTGCAAAATGGGTGATGATATAGCTCTATGGGTTGCCGAGATGAGAAAAGATACAGACCTAGGAAGGCTCAGGGCAGAGCTTTACAAAGCCCAAACCCTTCTCCCAGTTTTAGGAATTGACAATAACCCAGGCCAATAAAACAGACTGCATGAAGAGAGAAATACACACTTCTAGAGTCTTTTCAGCATGTGAAGTCGCTTCAACAGGTTAGCAGTAATGACAAATGAATATTTACTAGGAGTCCTCTCTGTGTCAGAGGCCACACTAAGCACTTTATTAGCCTTGTTGCTGTCTGTCCTCAGGGCAGCCTTATGGGAATTGAACTACTATTTACCCCAGTACACATGGAAGGAAAAACTTCATTCAGGGATGTTTGGTGACTTGACCAAAGTTCCCATTCAGTGGTTGAACTGGGATCAGACCAGATCCAATGACTCTGAAGTCCAAGCCACTTCTCAGAGTTAGCAAATTTCATGCTCTCAATTGTCCTGACCCTGCAAGGCAGGGCTTAAGGTCCCTGTTGAACAAATGAGAAAACCTGAGCTCATATGATCAAGTGACATACTAGATCCCAGAGGGGGGGGGTGATAATAATACGGCCTGCTGTAGGACCTTAAGTCTAATGGTAGGGGATTCAGATGCTTATAAATAGAAGATAGGACCTAGAATCACTTTGTAGGCTCAGTGGCTCTTCAAAGCACCAAGCCTTTTCGTATACCCTGAGTTTTCTGTTCATATAACTGCTCTTATAATGAAGCCTTCTGATCCTTAAGACCACCAACATACCTAAAATTCATCTTGGCTACGTCACATTCTAATATGAACACAATGACAAGAGCTCCCTGCTATCTACATCAGCAGTCACAAGAGTAAAGGGCTTTTTGTCTAACGCCAACAATGCCTGTGAACTGCATAAGCCTACGCTCTTACCATAAATAGAAAGTGAAAGCTTGGAGAACTTCTCTCACTTGCCCTGGTTCACCGTCATCTGTCCAGTTTGTATGGTTTCCTAGATGAGTAGTGTCAGAATTTGGCTTTGGGTCCAGCCCAGACTGCTCAGAGATGGGAGGTAAAGAAAGGGAGAATAGGGGGAGTAGGAGGCTGCCTAGGGTCAAAGTCTGCAGTGCACTTGCTGGGAATGCTTAGATCCAACTTGGGTAGAAAGAGAATTGATAACCTAGGGAGACAAAGGTAATTCCTATTTTGTATTTACTGGCAGTGACTTGGCATGGAGATCTTATTTCCTCTAAGCCCATTTTCTCCAAAAGCTGGGAGAAAAGGAAATGTCTTCCTGAGGCTAAAGAGGCTATCTGTGGTCAAAACTCAAGGACTTGAGAACAGAGGTTCCTCCCAAGGCACCCACAGGGGCCTCCATTACTTAGTTATCTCCTTTCCCTTGTCATTTCTCCACTCCCTACATCAGACAAGATCCAGAGCCAGAGAGCTCTTTATCAGACCTTTACCTCTCCACCCCCACCCAGTACTGGCAAGGGTCCAAGTAAGCAGGTTTGAGATCACTGTTCAAAAGTGGACTTCGAAGCCAGGTGTGGCAGTACAGGCCCACAACCACAACACTTAGGAGGCAGAGGCAGGAGGCTCTTAAGTTTGAAGCCAGCCTGAACTGTACAGTGAGACTATTTCAAAAAATATAAAAAAAGGAGATTTCAATTGCCAAGTTTTGGAAAGCCCCTTTATCAAGGCAAGCAGGAGGAATCTGGGGCAGAGACTCTGGGACAAGAGCTAAAGATTCCCCTACTCCCATCCAAAAATAAACCCAAAAAGCAAAAGAAAAAAAAAAAAACAACACCACCACCACCACCAAAAACAAAAGCAAATCAATCTCTATCCTTCCTCCCTCAGTTTGTGCTCAGCCTTCTCTGTTAGAATATACTTTCCAAAACTTACTAGACAAAGCTGAACTGAAAGCATTTCAAACTTACCTGGGGTCTCCAAGCTGAGAACTGAAGCCTGAAAATATTCTGTTTCCAAAGCAGAGAAAGGCTGAGCAGGGGAGCCTGGGGTAGGCTTAGGAAGCAGAGCCAGCTGACTGAGGTAGAAAAGACACTGGACAGGGGAGGATGCTGAGGCTCTGTCAAGCTTTCTGGGAGGTTTTAAATGAGAAGTCTCCAGGAGTGTGAGAAAGGCACCAGAGGAAGTGACTGAGCTCAAGGAGCTGTAAAGAAGATAATAAAAGAGACCCAAAAGAGACCTTAGCAGGCCTTATAAATGGTGGGGGTATTGGACAGAGGTATTAAGAAAGATTTAAATCTGGGGCTGGAGACATGGCTCAGTGGTTAAGAGCACTAGCTGCTCTTCCAGAGGTCCTGAGTTCAATTCCCAGCAACCACATGGTGGCTCACAACCATCTGTAATGGGATCTGATGCCCTCTTCTAGTGTGTCTGAAGACAGCTACAGTGTACTCATATATAGAAAATAAATAAATGAATCTTTTTTAAAAAAGGAAAGACTTAAATCTGAGTCTCTAGAAAGAGGTAGGAGAATGTAGACCCTGAGATTACCACAGGAAGATGCTGGGGCTGACAGTCTCAGATTCTAGTGACAGAAACCCTTCACTAAAAATAATGGGGATCCACAGAAAAATGTCTTTGATGCTGACACTATAGTGCCAACATTAAGTGTTAAGAGGCTAGAAGAGGTCTCTGAGGACAGACTCTTGGAGAGGGAATTCTAATGCAGCAACAAAGGCCTTGTGTGGATCTAAACAGGTACCGCAGCTGCTGATAGGGTGGAGAAGGGGAGATGAATTTCAGATAGTCTCAAGTTTGAGACCAGCCAAAGCCACACAGTAAAACTCTGTAATAATGATGATAATAATAGGTTACCAAACAAATACTGGCTAGATCTCCAAATGGAGTTAGGTTTCTCTAATCAATTCTGTGACTCCACAGTAAATAGATAATGAGGTTTTTCTACTCCCAAGGAAGATAAACGGGCCTGTTGGGGAAAGGGGTATCTGACAGTGATAGAGATTCAGTGAAGTTAAAAGCAAATGCTGACTCTCTGAATGACAATACTAGGAACCTTTCAAAAGGATGAGGGCAGATTCTGAGGTCTGTTGTTAGATTAAGGGATCTATAAAAAGAGAAGCTAGAATGCTAATCTGCCTTTGAAGGCAAAAATTGGGTCTGGGATCAAGAGTCTGAAAGAGTAGATGGTAGCAAGAGAGCACTAATGGAGAACTGTGTCCAAACAGGTCCTCCCTGGTGTCTAGTCCCTTGAGAGACTAAAGGAAATATACTGGAGGTTAAGAATGGCTGATGGAGAAGAAGACAATGCTTTAAGAACAATGAGAGCATGAAAAAGAGGGGGAGTCTCTAAAAGCAGGGAGAGTCTCTAAAGGCAGATAATGAAGAGCCTAAGAATGCCAGGTGTCCACGATGGAGGATGCTGTGTCAAAGTGGTATTGAGAGATCTCAAACGTAGGAATGGGTTTCCCAAGAAAGGCCAGGCAGAGAGCTTTTCTCCGGGTTTAGTCCAGATGGCAGCTCTAAGGACATATAGGATCCTGGGGGGAGGGGGAGAATCTGGATGAAAATGCTAGACAAGGCTCTTCTTTCAGAAATGAAGGCCATGCGGACCTTTCCTTTAGTCTGGCCCCTCTTAAGCCATGAGAGCAAATACTGAAGGGCAAGGAAGAGTCTCAAGGGAGATTTCGGGGCAGGTCTTCAAGGCACACCAGTATGGACGGCTTTCACGAGCAGCGATGCCGAATTCAGGTGCCTTTATGGGAGACTGTTCTGATAGGAAATGCAAGGCTCAGGATCGTATCAAGATCTGATTATAGTGCTGAGCCAGAAGTCTCCAGAAGCCGAGACAGGGGTCTGATGTCAAGGTCAGATTTCGGAGCCCAAGGGAATAGGGGTGGTCCCAGACAGAAATAATCCACCCCGCCCCAGGATTTGCACACCCCCACACCCGCTTGTCTAGGGATTCCTAATACCCAGGACACCGCAGTGCACTCAGACATCGGGCTGGCAGAGAGCCAGTAGGGACCCTCCCATACCTCCCAGAGCCCTTGCGCTTCGAGCCAGGTGCAGAGAAAAGCTATTACCAATGCCGGTTCCCCGGGTCGCGCCGCCGCCAACTCCTCAAGGAGCCGAAGTCAAGCTCGGCCGCCACCCTCCTCTTTCTCTTCCTCCTCCTGCTGCCTGGGCTAGCTAGGATCACTGTCGCCTTCTCCTCCCCCGACCGCTGTGGTTGTGGTCTTCCCTGCCACCCTCCTTCACCCCAGCAGCCGACACAAGATGGCGGCCGCAGAGCCCAAGGCCGGAACAAAACCCTGAGCCCCACCCCCAGAAACCCGGATGCAAGAGGACCTCGCCCACTCATGAATCATGTATTTAGCCTGCCCAGTTTGGGACTTCTTTAATTAGAAGGAGAACAGCTCCACCAAGTGGCTCTGGAGGCAGTAACTAGAAAAACAGGTAGAGCAAGAGGCCATGCCCCCTGAAATATGAATAAAGAATTACTGCAGCTAAGCTGTCAAAGAAATCAAGGAAGGATCTCAAGGCCATTCTTCCCGATCGTGAATTACGAAGCAAGGTGATGGGTTTACTAAGACAAGGCAGCCAGAAAGTAGATGTTAAAGCATGACAACCACACCCCATGCTCATGAATAATGAATGATCTTGCAGCTGCTGGGAATCAAGGAGACCAAAGCTACATCTTATTCATGAATAATGCACGAGACTCAATGGGATGGAACAAAAGAGGCAGGCCTGCCTTATTGCTCCATCTAATACCCCGTAAGCAAGAAACAGGGCTACTGCAGGAAAAACGGCACTCCTCTGGTTCCTAAATACTGAATGAAGCTGCTGCAGCTCAACTTGAAAACAGAGAGGTGAAGAAAGGTTGCGCCTACCAGGGGTGGTGGTGTACACCTTTAATCCCAGTACTCAGGGGGCAGAAGCAGGAGGATCTCTGAGTTTGAGGCCTGTCTGGTCTACAGAGGGAGTTCCAGGACAACCAGGGCTACACATAGAAACCTTCTCTCTCGGTGGTGGGAGTGGGTGGGGACACAGAAAGAAAGGTTGCACCCAGGCTGCACTTATGTGCATGGTGCCACATGCTTTTAATCTCAACACTTGAAAGGTGGAAGCAGGAGGCTCATTAGTTTGAGGCAAGCCTCGTTAACAGGAAACCCTGTCTCAAAAAAAAAAAAAAAGTACCAATCCCATCCAGTTCATGAATTATTCATGAGGCTTGATGGGCAGCCTCCCACCCAAAGTGGCCCCGCCCAGAAAGCGGAAATTATGAGACAATAGTCAAGGCACTCATCATAAAGGATAACCCTGCAAAGCCAGAGTGAGTGCAGTCCTTGCTCTTCATACAAGACCACTTAAGGGTTTATCTTGTCTCAGCTAAATACAGACTCACTACAAGCCTTTGATAATAATGAAACTAATCCACCTCATTTGGAGATGTAGACTATGGATAAAGCACTTCCCCCAATACCCTGGGTTCAATCCATAGTATCATAAAAAACAAACAAACAAAAAAACCACACCACTACCCCACCTCAAAAAATCCACCCAAGACTGATGGTTTTATGAGAATGAATACACAAAGGGTTTTAGAGCAGTGCTGCCACAAGACCCTGTTAGAATTTTCAAATATATGTAACTAAAGGTAATATGTAGGCATATTTGCATTAATCCAAAATTACTTACGTTTGAGGATATATCCAGCCACTACAGAAATTATCAACTTGAATGTTCCCAGATCAGAAAATGAGGATTAAGAACAAGAACTTACCTTGTGATTGAGTAAATATGTAGAAAGGGTTTATTTAGAATAGTGCCTGGCACATAGTACCATATAATTAGCCTGAGCAGTAGCAACACTATTTTCTTAAAAGATGGGGTTTTGTTGGGGTGTGCTAGCACAGCTCCTGTGTTCCACAGTACTTGGCAGGCTGATGCAGAAGGATCACTAGTACCTGACAAGTCTGGGGGAAAACAGACCCTGGAGAAAGAGACAGAAGTAGACACAAAGAGAGGGAAGAAAGAACAGAGAGAAGATAGTGAGGAAAAGAAGAGAAAGGGAGAGAGGTTTGAGACCACACTATTTTCAAATGTCCCTATTCAAGAGATCCTCCTGCCTCCAGCATCCCAACGACTCCTTTTAATTTCACACAGTACTTGGCAGACTGAGGCAGGCAGGTCCCTAATTCTCAGCAAGTCTTGTGAAACATAGTGACCGACTGGGGGTTGAGGGAGAGACTTGGGAAGAAAGAGAAAGGGGGGGAAGGGAGGGAGGGGGGAAGAGAGAGGGGGAGGGGGGAGGGAGGGAGAGAGAAAGAGAGAGAGAGAGAGAGAAGAGAGGGGACAAGAGTCATAGAGCACGCACCAGTAATGGCACCATTAAATTGGCTTGGGGGCGGGGAGCATTATCCAACTCTGAAATCTGACAGATCAGATTTGAATCCTAGTTCAGCCATTCGCTGTTCAGCTTTAGGACAAATTACTTACCTGTCCTGTATCTCAGATTCCTCATCTATGAAGTAGGATGAAACCTACTTTTGAGAAGTTGTGAAGATAAAATGGATTAATAAAAGTAAATGGGTGTAAATTATTCTTATTATCCTGCATACCCACTTTTCGGGCTCCCGAAAAGACTTGCCAAAGATGGGACTTGAATCCCGAGTTTCGGGTTAGTAATCTAGAATTACTGAGACAAGGCATGAACAATACCTGCGGCATTATCTCCGGCATCATCTCTGATAGATGCCAGGTTTAAATGCTGGAACCTGTGAGGGAAAGCTAACTGCGGATCCTGAAGAAGAAACTGTAAAGGCCACGCCCCTCATAAATTATGCATAGCACCCGTAGAAAAGCTTTAAAAAAAAAAAAAAAACCCTCCGGGTGCTACTCACCTTCACAGATTATTGTATGGGTTACCAATAAACTCTAGTTTGTAAGGCAGACTTCGGGATACCCCGTCAACACGCCCCTTCCGCACGCTGATCCGCCCCCTAGAGAGCAATTCATAAGCTGACACTTCTAGTGGGCCAGGTGCGAAAGAGGGTTCGCACCATAGCCCCACCCCTCATAAATGAATAAAGCAGCAGGACCGCTTAGTGGCTCGGTAGCCCGAAGTCCGCTCGGAAGAGCCCGGTAGAAACAGTCTTTCCCGGCCTCGGTCGAGAGGCTCCTCTCCCAGCGTCTGGGCCCCTGAAGTGTCCAGGTTTAGGGGCCCAGGGTAAACCAGCCGCGCAGACCTCATCATCTAATCAGAGGTCACAAAGGCCACTGATACCGCCACAGTGCCACGTAGGTGCTGAACATTCCCACTGTCACCCGGTCCGGTCCAAAGACAAGCCCTCCTCAACTCCCGCCTTGACTTGAGTAACTTCAAACTTCTCTCCTCTTGGAGAGCCCGAAAAAAAATTCTGCCCGCCAACAGAGTACTCATACACAGACCCTAAGCCTCCCCCAAGCGTCCCCTAAGCCTTGCTTCCCACGAGTATAAATCTGCGTCTGAGAACTACCTCATAAAACAGACTCCTAAAATGCCACCCGCGTCCCCAAGCACCGCTTCCTAAGGGTCTCCTCAAAAGTAGACACCCACTGAATGCCACCCGGGCCCCACAACCTCCAAACATGCCCATTAGGGATCCCTGAAGTTGGAATTAAGGAAGCACCCTCTTCCAAATGCTGTCCAGAGGCTTGGGGGCAATGTGCTCCCGCTCACCCCCAGTGCTGGGCGGAAGCCTCGCCTTCCTTCTGGAGACAAGCCGAAGCCACAGGGCAACGGAAGAGCAAACCACCTCGGTCCGGCAAAAAGAACCAGAGTTTGCGCGGAGCTCGGAAGCGCGGGGGCCTTAGAGGGCTGGGTCTGGGGTGTACCATAGATGCCTGAATAGAGGGACGTTTCCCCCTACTTCATCGCCTCTGGCACGGGTTTCAGGGCCATATATCCCCTACAGATTGTGGTATGGCCCCAATGCGCGATGCATGCTGGGAGTGGTAGTCCTGTCTCGCTAATGCCTGGTGCACGTGGTGGGGCATCAGCCCCTAGAATATGGGAAAATGTAAACCTGGGTTTATTTCCTAGAACTGTGTGTTCTGTGAGGGTGGGAAAAGGGAACGGAATATGATAGTGCCTCCAGATTAGAAGATACATCCAACCTAAGCGCAGGAAGGCTGGGACTCTGGTGGCCAAAAGCGTTCATTCATCCTCCCCCTCCACCCCCCCCCCACCCCCGTTTGTGGAGCTCAAGATGTGGACTAGGCGCGGGCACTTCTTTCTTGCCCTCATGGAACTATATTCTATCATGAGAAACAGCCCGTAAACATAACAAATAAGAACAAACAATAGCCTCACATATATACATACATTATAATAAGAAGTCCGTGACTACATAAATGACCATGTATGAACATAAATACGTGTGAGTGTATTTAACAGGAACTCCTTATGCAACTTAGGCTGACTGAACGTGCTGTACAGCCTAGGCTGATCATGGACTTGTGATACTCCTACTTCTTCCAGCAAGTGCTGAGATTATTTACAGGCATATACCACTATGCCCAGCTGCAAATGTTAATATGTAAATAATTTACATCTGTTTGTATCAAATGTATCTTATATTTAATACATATAACTATATGACTGACTTAACATTGTATATACAGCTATTGTATACATTGTATAATATGTAACTATTGTATCTAACCATACATCCCTTAACAATAGTGATAGTTTCTAAGAACTGTCTTGTATGTCTTGCATGAACTTATATAAAACCAAATGGCACAACCTTGGTCACCTAAGCTACATGGTTTAGCCCAAGACTCCTCCAAACTATCTCTCTCTCTCCCTCTCCCTATGGACTAATGGTATTTGTGCATCAAAACATAGTAAAACTACAGCAAAAAATGCTAGACAATATTGGATGTGCTTGGTGGTAAAATGCTTGTGTAGAATGTGCAAACCCTAGATTTGATCCTTGACACTTCAGAATAATGAAGTAAAACAAACTAACAAACACAAAAACAAAATGCTGGATAACAGGAAAGTTTCAGTTTCATTTTGATCTTTTGAGAATAGACAAATATGCTTTCTGTACATACACCACTGTACATGATAGTTGCTAAATGTTATGGAGAAAAATAGACCACAGTAAAGTGGATTTGTTAGGAAAGGTTGCAGTTTTACACAGTGGTGATGTGTAAGCAACGGTATTTAATGTAAAATGCTTCTATCACCCCAGATTCAGTATTTCAAATATTTCCAATGACCTTCACATTTGCTCATCTGAAAGATTTCTTGATCACCTATTCAGTGCAGAATTCTGGGGACACAACAAAGATTCCATCCTTGCAGTAGTCAAGAACATTCTTCCCAAAGATTTTTCCCTTATTCATCTCTTGCATACAAACAAAAGAAAGGTTGTGTAGAGAGAATATTGGGAGCAAAAACCCTTAAGGTTGGCATATGTGAAAAGAACACAATGGTTTGTAGAGTTGGAGAGGAAGAAGGAGGGTCATTAGATGAGGTTTGGGAACAGATCAAGCAGGTTCTTGTAAACCATATTGAAATGTTTAGCATTTAAGATTCATGGAAAGGGGCTAGGGAGATAGCTCAGTGGTTTACTTGAGGACCTGAATTTGATCAGGACCCAAGTATGCATACATCACTGGGCATGGTAGCTTAGGCCTGTAATTGCAATATTGGGAGGCAGAAACGGGAGGATAACTGAAGCTCGCTGGCAAGCCAGCTTAGCTAACAGATGAGTTGCAGGTTTACTAAGAAGCAATTTGTCTAAAAAATAAGGCATGTGTGTGGGAAGGAGAGTAATACAGAAGGAAAGATAAAAAATCCTAAGGGTGTTTGAGAAAGCCATAGGGAAATACACATTATATAAACTTACTTAACACACATGGAATGGTGATGCCCCAGAGCCATAGACTAACAAAAACCCCAATACCAGACAAGGGAAACCTCCCTTCCAGTTTTTGATCGGGAGGTGGGGAATTGTCCAAGAAAATCCCCCCCAAATGAAGGCCATTGCCATTGCCCTTTTGGGAACTTGAAAGTAAGACCCTAATGCTAAAGATACCACACATTTCAGACACAGAACTTGGAGGAACTAAGTTGAAATTGACCTAGACCAGTGGTAGTTCTCAGCCTTCCTAATGCTGCGACCCTTTAATACAGTTGCTCATTTGTGATGACCCCCCCAACCATAAAATTATTTCATTGCTACTTTGTAACTGTAATATTACTACTGTTACAAATTGTAATGTAAATATCGGATATGCAGCATACCTGATATACAACCTCTGTCATTCAATCCCCGAAGGAGTTCGATCCAAAGATTGAGAATGGCTGACTTAGAAGTTTCCTCCCTGAGGACTAGTTTTCACAGTATCTGTAGGTGCTGTGTAAGCTAATAAGGAAAAAAATGAATAGTCCTACTTAGCTGAAAAGCCTATGAAGCATAATGACCAACCTAGCAAGATAATTCCAATGGTACAATAGTGGCACTTATATCTTGGGAATAACTAAACTAATAGCTGTCTAATCGATGTAAAGAAATCATGCCTAGTACTGTAAACCTAGTCAACTACCTGTGGCTGGAGAGATCATAGGCTTTAGAAGAGAACCTACTACTGCCATTTTTCTGGAGTCACCATAGTTTCTATGTTCTACACACTTATCCTTATATTCGGGTTAAGTGTAGCTATCACCCCACCACCAAAGTTTTATTTATTTCTTTTACAACAGAGACTTTTTTTTCCAACAGAGACTATTATAGAGATCCACAATGGGTCAAAATTCAGAGATGTGACCATTGGCTGCTCATTCCCCAATTGGTACATCTATAACTCAACCCATACATCTAAAGGAAAATCAGGGAAAGGGGTAGAAAGATTGTAAAAGCCAGAAGACCAGGAAGCCTGCTGATAGATAGTATCTTCTTCTTTTTTTGTTGTTTTTGTTGTTGTTGTTGTTGTTGTTGTTGTTGTTTGTTTTTCGAGACAGGGTTTCTCTGTGTAGCCCTGGCTGTCCTGGAACTCACTCTGTAGACCAGGCTGGCCTCGAACTCAGAAATCCACCTGCCTCTGCCTCCCAAGTGCTGGGATTAAAGGCGAGCGCCACCACTGCCCGGTGATAGTATCTTCTATATGACAGGATAGCTGCATCCATGAAATCCCAATATGGTTTGCCAAAAACAAGACCTGCATAGTTACAATACCAGTTGAGATGGCAATGTGAATGGGAGTGGGGATTTCACAAGTTCCCATCCCTAGATGAAAAGCTACAGACAATCAGTGGCTGCCAAGAGGAGAATCAGTTTTCCTCTGGGACATGCCCCTTGACGGATTATCCACGTGATCAGCCTTATGAGTAACACTAAATTAACTCCCATATGTATGTATATGTCATGGGATAAATTGGAGAATAGAGAGGGGTGGAAATGATGTAACTCCTTGTTTTAAAAAAAATTAAGCAAGGATGTGGAGAAAGAGGAACACTCCTCCATTGCTGGTGGGATTGCAAGCTGGTACAAACACTCTGGAAATCAGTTTGGCGGACCCTCAGAAAAATGGACATAGTACTACCTGAGGACCCAGCTATACCTCTCCTGGGCATATACCCAGAAGATGCTCCAACATGCAATAAAGACACATGCTCCACTATGTTCATAGCAGCCATATTTATAATAGCCAGAAGCTGGAAACAACCCAGATGTCCCTCATCAGAGGAATGGATACAGAAAATGTGGTACATTTACACAATGGGGTACTACTCAGCTATTAAAAACAATGACTTAATGAAATTTGCAGGCAAATGGATGGAACTTCAAAATATCATCCTGAGCGAGGTAACTCAGTCTCCAAAGAACACACTATGCACTCACTAATAAGTGGATATTAGCCCAAAAGCTTGGAATACCTAAGATTCAATTCACAGACCACATGAAGGAAGACTAAAGTGTGGATGCTTCAGTTCTTCTTAGAAGGGGGAACAAAATACTCACGGGAGAAAATACGGAGATAAAGTGTGGAGCAGAGACTGAAGGAAAGGACATTCAGAGTCTGCCCTACCTGGGGATCCATCTCATATACAGACACCAAACCCAGACACTATTGCAGATGCCAAGAAGCACTTGCTGAAAGGAGCCTGATGCAGCTGTCTCCTGAGAGGCTCTGCCAGAGCCTTACAAATACATAGGCGGATGCTCGCAGTCAACCATTGGACTGAGCACGGGGTCCCCAATGGAGGAGGTAGAGAAAGGACTGAAGGAGCTGAAGGGGTTTGCAACCCCATAGGAAGAACAACAATATCAACCAATCAGATGCCCCCAGAGCTCCCAGGGACTAAACCACCAACCAAGGAGTACACATGGAGGGACCCATGGTTCCAGCTGAATATGTAGCAGAGGATGGACTTGTCGGGCATTGATGGGAGGTGAGGCCCTTGGTCCTGTGAAGGCTTGATGTCCCAGTGTATGGGAATGGCAGGATTGGGAGACAGGAGTGGGTGGGTGGGTGGGTGGGTGAGCACCCTCATAGAAGCAGGGGGAGGGGGATTGGATAGGGGGCTTTTGGAGGGGAAATTGGGAAAGGAGATAACATTTGAAATGTGAATAAATAAAATATCCAATTAATAAAAAAGTACTGATCACAAAGACTGTGGAACTAAGTGTTATAATGTTTATATTATGCTATTAAGATACTAATATGGGGGCTGGAGAGATGGCTCAGAGGCGAAGAGCACTGACTGCTCTTCCAGAGGTCCGGAGTTCAATTCCCAGCAACCACATGGTGGCTCACAACCATCTGTAATGGGATCTGATGCCCTCTTCTGGTGTGTCTGAAGACAGCTACAGAGTACTCACATATATAAAATAAATAAATCCTTTTTAAAAAAAAGATACTAATATGAATATTGGGAATGAACAAAAGAGGAAAGGCATGGATTTATGAAAAGGTATCTGTATGTCAAATTGATGGGATAAATTTTGCCCTTTTGTTTGTCAAAATGACTCAAACTTAAATATGTCTGGTCAGGGGGAATTTCAACTAGGACAATGCCTTCATAAGATTGTCCTTTAAGCCGGGCAGTGGTGGCGCACGCCTTTAATCCCAGCACTCGGGAGGCAGAGGCAGGCAGATTTCTGAGTTCGAGGCTAGCCTGGTCTACAGAGTGAGTTCCAGGACAGCCAAAGCTATACAGAGAAACCCTGCCTCGAAAAAACAAAACAAACAAACAAAAAAGATTGTCCTTTAGACAACTCTGCAGGGCATTTATTTTGGACAATAATTAATACAGGAAGGCCCAGAAAAGTATAAGGGTGCCAACCCCAGGCAGTTGGTCCTGAGATTTATAAAATGTAGGTTGAACCAGCAATCAGGTGTATGCCCAATAAGCAGTACTTTTCCATAGTCTCTGTTTCAGTTGCTGCCTCTGGTTTCTTGCTTTTGAATTCATGCACTGACTTTCCTTCATGCTGGACTGCAAAAGTCAGCTGAAATAAAGCCTTATTCCCCAGTGGTTTTGGTGTTTTAACACATAGAAACCTAGTAAGACAAACCTGAAGTTGCAGAGATTATTTTATGATTTGAATGTGTATATAAGGTCTAATACTAAACTGCTAAGAATTGTAAAAGAAACAAGATTTTCAGTGTCAAGTCAGCTATTAGTTATAGAAACTCATTCACGTATACTATTATGTATGAAAGGCACTTCATACACTTTTTTTAATAACTTTGATCAGAATCTTATGAATTCACATTACTGGAAGTTCCATTGATGAAATTAAAAGTGAGCTCTGGGAAGACTGAATCATTTCATTCTGGATATGAATTACATGGACACCACTATCCTATAGAGAAGTCACCTATATCCAATTGCCACCATTGCTTTATGAGCAATATCAAAGAGATTTTAGTCAATGATGTGAAGAAAAAAATGAATTTCTTTGAATAGCCACTTAAAATTGTTATATTTTGCTTGAATGTTGCAATGTCTATTTGTATCACCTTTAATAAATTTGTAGTTTGAGTTGCACTGTTTTACTTTGAGATTGGGTCTCTCTCTCTTTTTTTTTTTTTTTTTTTTTTTTGGTTTTTTGAGACAGGGTTTCTCTGTGTAGCCCTGGCTGTCCTGGAACTCACTCTGTAGACCAGGCTGGCCTCGAACTCAAAAATCCACCTGCCTCTGCCTCCCAAGTGCTGGGATTAAAGGCATGCATCACCAGTGCCCCGCTTTTGAGTTGCATTGTACTACTTATTCTTAATACATTTTCAGCCTTAAAAAATTAAAATAATAATGTGAGGCAGGTGAGATGGCTGGCTCAGCAGGTAAAGGTGCTGTGCTTGCTGTACAAACCCAGTGAACCTTAGAATCCACATAACATTGAGAGAACCAATTCCAATTCCAGAGTTGTCTGCTGACCTTCACGTGTGAAAAGCACAGTAGTAGCAGCAGCAGTAGTAGTAATATTAGTAGTAGTTTAAAAATAAGGTGGAGAGTGACAGAAAGATACCTGATGTCAATTGGCCTCCATACATGCATACACAGGTCTGCACACTTGCACATATACACACATTATACACACATATAATTAGATACGTTAATAGAATTTTAGTTTTTGAGACAGCATCTTACTGTAAGTCAGGCTGGCCTGGAACACCCTTAAATAGCCAGAGCTGACCTAGAATTTTCAGTAATCTTCCTGCCTTAGCCCCCTAAATTCTGGGATTATAGGCATGAGCCACCACACCCAGATGTAACAGAATTTTAAGCACAGGAACTATATAATAAAACATTTTATTTATTGCAGTGTTAGGGAGGGAACCCAGGGCCTTACACATGCTAGGAAAACACTCCACCAACTCAATCACACCCAACCCCAATTCAAAAAACAGTCTGGGTATGTAGAAAGAACATTTACAATGGGAAGCAGGGAAGGAAAACCACTGGAAGTGAACTGTCAAGAATCTTCTAGAAGAGCAGCCCAAGTCAGGAAAGTGGAAGCTGAGAGGAGGAGTGCCATTCTAGACTGATTTCAAACTTAAGCATGCTAGATTTAGTCAGATTTGGGGTATGAAAAATAAAGCCATTGATGACCAATGAAGTTTATGGCCTATGTGACTGGAAGGATAAAATTGTCTTCCACAGGCACAGGGAGCAAGACCAAGAGTTTGGTTTTGCCTGTATCACACTCAGTATGTCTGTTAGGTATCCAAGGGGAGATGTTGCTCTAGAGAAGAGTTGAGACCAAGCTTGGTGTTTCAGACCTGGACTACCAAAACTCTGGAGGCTATGGCAGGAGGACTGATGGGGAGTCTGAGGCCAGCTACACCATTGAGTTCCAGTCGGAGCTACTGTTGAGACTTAAAAACAGCCAAGTAAATGCACACAATCTCAAAACTTGGGAGGTGGAGACAGGAGGATCAGGAATTCAAGGCCATCCATGACATCGGGTGTTACAGGCTATCCTGGGTTGCATGATATCCAATTGAAAAATAAAACAGAAGAAAAATAAGGGTTGAAGACTGAATACCAAATTCAGAGGTTAAAGTCTACACAGGATGTGAATTTGAAGACCAGAACATCTGGCAATTGAAACTATGCATGTGACTGACTTTTTGTCTTCAGTTTTACTAGTGGGGATGCATTAAGGATACAGTGTATGTTGTATATACATCCATATTGCATATACAGTAATTGAAGCAGAATTTAGACCTTACAAAAGCAAATGGAAACCAGGAGGTGGTGGCATACACCTTTAATTCTAGCACCCGGGAGGCAGAGGCAGACAGATCTCTTGAGTTTGGGTCTGGTCTACAGAATGAGTTCCAAGACAGCCAGGGCTTTATGGAGGAAATATCTATTTCAGAACAACAAAACCAAAACAACAACAACAACAACAAAAAAGCAAGAGGGAAGGGTATTGGTTATAAAGTACAACTCAAGAAAAACTGAAATTGGGAAAATGTGCAGGACTGGGAGGTAAGAGATTCCCTCTAGTAATGTGTCTGTATCTCCATAGCCTCATCAAGATATTTTTTTCTGGAGCCTTAAGAATCTTTAATATATCAATCCAGAACTTTTCCTCCCTGCCTCTTTCCTTCTCCCAATGTAGTCTGTGTCCTCCTAGGATGATCAGGTTAGCCTCA
This sequence comes from Uromys caudimaculatus, assembly GCA_028551405.1. Lineage (NCBI taxonomy): Eukaryota > Metazoa > Chordata > Mammalia > Rodentia > Muridae > Uromys > Uromys caudimaculatus. The sequence goes on from CM052722.1 coordinate 551,600, forward strand.
TACTTTTGGGCTCAAGTAAGCCTCTGGCTCATCCCAACTTTCCCTCATCCCTTGCCCCAGTTGCTGGGACTACAGGTTTATGCCACCATGTCCTACCAAAAGCTTTGTTCAAAATGGTGTCCTAGGGGTGGCAATGTATCTCAGTGGTAAGAACACTTACATAGCATGGGTTCAACCTCAAACACCATAGACAGAAAATAATGGATTTCTGAGAATGAGAGGGATTCAGAAAGTTGTGATATGTGCATTTCCTCCTGCCTCCAAGGTCTGACACGTGTCAAATCCTGTTCTCGCCAGCGGTGACAGAGTAAGCAAGACAGACAAAAGTCCTGTACATCATGGTGCTTTTGTTACAATTCAAGCAACAAATAATAGAACAACAAATATGGAAAAATAAGACTTTATGTGACCGGATGAATTGTGGAAAGTAGCACAATGGAACACAGGGATCATGGCAGGGGAGGCTTGAGAATTTTACATTGCCTGGGCAGACCTCACTATGCAGGCACTGCTAGAATGCTCAGATGATGTTTCCTTCAGTCTTTGGTGTTCCTGGCCTTCCTTGATGCTTTTGAAGATTAAAGGCCTTTTTGTAGCTCAGCCCTGTTTGGGTTTGTCTAATGTCATCTGACTTGGATAGGGGACTCACTCAACCAGATGATGCTGTATCTTTCTTACCCAGTCTTTTCAGAAAACAGAATTCTAATACACTATAAAGAGGTGTATTACACCTGGTACCTGTCAGGTTTCTACCCTGTAAAGTTACTATTTTTCCTCAGTACTAATAAGTACATTTAGGGGACTGGAGAGATGGCTCTGTGGTTAAGAGCACTAGTTGCTCTGAGAGAACTGAGGCTTGGTTTCTAGCACCTTCATGGAGACTCACATTTAGTGTTCCATATTCATGAGTTCATGTAGATTCAACCATGACAGAAAATATTCAGGAGAGGGCTGACAGTATCAAAGGTGGCACTGGGTTGCCCCCAGCACCAGTAAAAAAATGAATAAAAAACGGGGAGAAATTACACCTGACTTTTTTTTTACACATAGACTTTTCCTTCTTCATTCCCTAATTAATATTGTTTAGCAACTTACAGAACATGTTTTATATCAGATACTACAAATCTATAAAAAATTTAAGTATATGCGGGTTCTATACCAATACTCTACCAGTTTTTTAAAGATTTATTTATTTTATGTATGTAAGTACACTGCCATTCTCTTCAGACACACCAGAAGAGGGCATCAGATCCCATTACAGATGGTTGTGAGCCACCGTTGCTGGGATTTGAACTCAGGACCTTTGGAAGAGCAGCCAGTGCTCTTCTCTTAACTGCTGAGCCATCTCTCCAACCCATACTCTACCATTTTAGTATAAGGAACTTCAGCTGGTCATGGTACCACATGTCTGTAATCTCAGCACCTAAGAGGTAGAAGCAGAACAGAAGGATTAATTCAAACCCATCCTTGTTTACAATTTGAAGCCAGGTCTGGTTGTGATATCTGTTTTAAAACAAAACTTCAGCCGGGCAGTGGTGGTGCACGCCTTTAATCCCAGCACTTGGGAGGCAGAGGCAGGTGGATTTCTGAGTTCGAGGCCAGCCTGGTCTACAGAGTAAGTTCCAGGGCTACACAGAGAAGCCCTGTCTCGAAAAACCAAAAAAAAAAAAAAAAAAAAAAAAAAAAAAAAAAAAAAAAAAAAAAAAAAAAAAAAAAAAAAAAAAAAAAAAAAAAAAAAAAAAAAAAAAAAAAAAAAAAACCCAAAAAACAAAAAACCGTATTAAAACAAAACTTCAGATAGAAATCCTGACATTTTGGCTCAGGTGGTAGGGAGCAATAATATACTGAAACCAACTTCTTGTAGGTAAGGGGCATTGTTATTTTCTTCTCTCTTTTGCTTTGGTGGTCTAACTTGCTGTAGTCTATGTACAATACAATAATACAACAAATGCCATTTCTGTCTTAAGCCTGTTCTGCCAGCTACCGTCACCAAATTGCTTTGATTTTCAAGTTCCACATTAATGGAGTCATCTAATCTATGTGCCTGACTATAACCTTTGTGCCTGACTTTTCACCTAGTGGTACTGGTGAGGTTCATTTGTTGATACTTGACTACCAGCATTTTCTTCCTTTTTGCTATACTTCATTCTACAAAACATCAAGCGTGTTATTTTTGTTAGACTTTTGGACTATTTGGGGCTATTACAAATATAACTGGCAGAATGTGCATATAAACCTTTTTTCAATGTATTTTCATTTGTGTTGGCTAGATGCCGAAGAATATAATTGCTAGGTCACAAGGCACATGCACATTTAACTTCATATGAAGTTAGTTTGCCATACTGTTTTACACTACAGCCACTGAGGTGTGTTTTCCCTGGGGATTCTGGTAATAGCATTCTAGGTTAGGAAATAGGCCTATATTCCTAGCTTCATTTTGCAGCTCCGCTGATGACTGGGGTTTAGAAGGCAATCCAAGTTTCCTGCTCCAGTCCATTCAGAGCCTCTGCCAATGGCAGAAGCATAACCTGGGAATCACAGGTTGTAGGCCATAGAGAGTGGAGCGCTATGTTTACAGTTACGGATGAAGAGAGCAAGGGCGAACTTGAGTGATGCTCATGAAGACATCCTTGGGCTGGGAACTTAACAGGCCAAACTTTCTGTATTCCTTTGGGGTCATCAACATGTTGAGGGTATAGGGACAACCAGGGTTTAAGCACCTACCATGTTTTACATACAGATGCCTGAAAGCACTGTCCCCAGCCCAGAATGGCAAATCAGAGTTTAGTCTAGGCACCATAGGCTAAGAGCAGGTGAGGGTTAAATGAGGATAGGGGGCTGCAGATTCCCAATCTGTGTTCTGAACCAAACTTCAGGTCTTTGACAAGGGATGGGCCATAACCAGAACCTTGCCAGTTGGGGTTGCTGGCTAGAACCCCAGGTATTTATAGCCCCCATTACCATATAGTTTAGCCTAATAGCTGTTTACTCATTCTGTGCCTGTGTAAGAAACCATGCTAGGACATGAGAAAGTAGAAATGGAAGATGCAGGTTTTTTAGATTTTATTACAAAAGGAACATGATTTGAGCCCAATTTCCCAGCAAAAGTCACCAACTCCCAAGTCTAATTTGGTGAGGGCTTCTCTGGTTGGGGAGCAGGCTGGTAGAGAGAAGAGCCTTCCTCAGACCATTTCACACCTCATCTTCTCTGTCCCTGGATGGATACCCCATTGTCTGTAGAAACTGCTTTCAAAGTTGTTCACTGGGCCTCATTGAAGCGGGTCACCATTGTCTTGTGCAGAGTTTCCTTGTAGGATTCTGTTGAGGTGACCCCATAGGAACTGCCCCGGGCACCCAGGCCAGAACCTCGAACCCGCGTTTGGGCCTGTGTAAGGGAAGCAGGTTTTGTCAGGCTGGTACAGGTGCACTGGGAGTGTTTAGGACGAGAATGTCTCATAGACTCACCTCAATGGGTGTCACAATGCCCTGTTTCTTGCGGCCCAGACCACTGCCTTCTTTCCAGCCCATGGCCTGGAGCATTCGACTGCCAATGTTGTCACTGCCTAATCCATCCCGAGTGGGTTGTTCAAAGTCCCTGCAGGGGACAAAGTTTAATGTTAGTGGTCTGCCAGCTGCAACCCCCCTCACCTAGTACCTGGCCCTGCACTCACACAGAGGCTGTAGATATGCCACCATACTTCCTCCGTTTGGGCTCTGGTGGCTCAGGGATACCATACTTCTCCCTGCGTTCAGCTGCACGGTCTCGATACTTCATTTGCTACAAATTTACGCATGTGAAGATGTTGGAATTGGCTGTTACTTTCAGCCAACATAAGCATGGATGGGGTAAGGGGCCATGCAAGTCTCTTTCTGGCCTGGTCCTTGGTCATGATAGAACGGGAACTAGGGTCAGGACATGATAGAATGGGAACTAGATAGAAGCCTCACAGCGACAGGACAACACATGGTTGTCAGGCTATACCTAGCTAAGGAACTTTCAAGTCCCACTGCCTGGAGGAACGGGGACTTGGAGGGGGCAAATGGGATGGGGCCAATGAGTGGGTCACACCTTACCTCCATGTCATTCTTTTCTAGTGCTTCCAATTCATTTTCTGACAAGTGTGCTCGCCGATGAATCTCAAGGTTTTGCTGAAAAGGGGAACAGGATAGAGTAAGGTAATTGGGCTGGGCTGGGCTAGACACAGGATATCCCACCAACTCCCTGCTCAATCACCTTGTGGAGCCCAGAGAGCTGCTGGTGCCGGATGAGCGCCTCCTTGCTGGGAAACTGGCGGCGGCAGAGCAGACAGGCTAGTTTCTGCCAGTCTGTGAGCTTTTCTTCCCGCTCAGGACCTCCTCGCTCCTGCTCCTCCTCACTGTCACTCTCCCCACTATAGGCTGCCACCAGCCCTCGAGGTGGGCTTGGGCGGTCATCACTGGCCAACTTTGGGAGATCCATGCTGGTGTGCTGTCTTTCAGCTAGTGCTCCCTGAGGTAGAAGAAACAGAAATTCAGAGCTCTACAGAGGACCCTAAAGAATGACAAGATTGAAGGTGGGGTACAGATGGACAGTTACAACACACCTTCTTCTCAAGGATGGCATAGCCTGCATCTGCAGTGGCCGATTCCCGCCTTTCATCATCTCGTAGAGCACTAATAGGCTGGAAGCTGTTTTTGAAGTTTTCTTTTTGCTTGTTGAGACTGCGTGCCCACCGCTCCATGTCCTTTGCAATCTGGGGGTTGAGGATTGAGGTTAAAGTTTCCAGAATTCCTCAAGCTTGGGTCTCTACTTTCTCACCCATGGCCCCTGCAGCAGCAGCCCTTCCTGCTCTGTAGCTTCAAATCTGTACCTCCGTTGACTTCCCTTCATGATGAAATAAACACTTTCATACCCATATTGCTTTAGTCAGTGATTATCACAGCAATAGAAACCTAACTAAGGCATGTGGCATCATGTCACGTTAATGTTTTGTGGGTTTCTTGGGGCATGAAACATGAATCCCTCAGGCTGCGGAGAGAATATTTATTGCTTGCTTCAATGCTCTACCTTTTCTCCATAGAGACTGAGGGTCCTTCTAGCTTTTCTCTACTAGAAAACCCTGCAGTGTTTCTTCTCCTACTCAGCTCCGTATGAGCCTATGAGAATCTCTCTGGGATCAATACATAGCCACCACCAGCCTGAAGGTTCCCTTTGTAGGAAGAGAAAAGCTGTCAGAGTTCACTGAGACGGTACAAGTCACTTCACAGTGGTAGGTGGTCCTGCTACAGTAGCCCCAAAATAGATCTAGCTCAGGAGTACTGTCTATCTGAAGTAGTTACTATCCCTGCACATGCCCACCCACCACCCCACTTCCTATAGCAGGAGAGAACAAGAGGTGACAGAACACAGACCCCAAACAGCCAGACGATGGTTGGAAGTTCACCTGTTGGGCTGTCTTCGTCTTATGCTTCTCTTTCTTCTCTTTTCCCTCCTTTGATGATACCCCTGTGTCCTTATGTCCATCAGCAGACTGCTCCAAGGCAGGCATGTAGGTCCGCCGCTCCCCGTCCCAGTATAGGTACTGTTGACTCTGAGCATTGTAGTAATACTGAGGGAGAGAATGGGAAGAAGGGACATGAGGGAGGATGTGTAGGGGTAGCTGCCACAAAACAACATTCCAGTTTTTCCTAGGCTACCCTGTCACTTACCTGGGAGTTGGGATCATAGTATAGACCAGTCTGGGGGTCATAGTAGTAGCCAGATGTCTCATCATATTGGTAAGTAGAGACATCAGGAACAGCTGTGGGAGCAAATGCAAGGTTGTCGAATTCTTCTCTGTTTAGAGAAGTCCACACCCTTACCCATAGGCTATGGATACTCACGGTACTGGCTGTAGGACTCTGGGGCAGTGGGACTGGTGGCCGGTGGTAAGGCAGAGCTGGGATGAGTAGGGCTCTGGAGCTCAGACTTGAGCACAGCAGGTGACATGATGGTATATGACTACTCATGGGTCACATAAGGGAACAGGACTCAGTGTCTGTTAATACCACCCTGCCCACTCAGGATGCACCTTGCCAGCCTACCAGCCTCCCTAGAGTATCAATGGCATCCTTACCTGATTGTTGGTAGCAGTGCCCTGGCCACTGCTCCCCTCAGCTGATTGCTGATAGAGCCCAGGGGCAGCACCAGGCTGGGCTCGAGAGAAAGCCTGCAGTGACAGAGAGTCTGTCCCAGCCTCAAGGGAAGCCTCAGGACCTGAAAAGAAAAATCAGGGAGAATGAATGCCCATGAATGTCAGAGCGTATGACCATAGGCCACTAGGCCCCACAATTAGGCTCAGCAAGAGAGGATGAGGCTCACCTGCTCCAGCTGGGTCCCCTTTGGTCCCAGTCATGCCAGGGCCCTTGGTGCTCTTAAGGTAGCCATGGGCATAGAGGGAATCTGTTCCCTGGCTGCTGCCATAGCCCTCATCCTGTTGGTAGTAGCTGTAGTCAACTGGTGGCTCCTCGGGGGCAGCCCAGGCACTCTCTCCACCCTGGGAGGCCTAAGGGGCATATAGAGATCATTAGATCAGGAGGGGACATAAATTTAAAAAATCTGCTAGAAGCACCTGTCCCTACATGTAGAGCTAGGATTTCTACTTGACAGAAAAGCATGTAGTTAGTCTTAAGTAAAAATCAAGGGGTGTTGGTTACAAGACAACAGTGAAGAAAAGAGAGACTAGAAAAAGGCTATATGCCCAAATACACCCTAGGCTGATACTGATAAGGCACATGTGTTACCCCTCATAGTAAGCAAGACACCCCAATCTCTTCCCTTTTGTTTGCCTCTTTCCTCTCTCCCACCTACAACTATGCAGCCCATGCTGCTCTGCAACTCCTGGCAATCCTCCTGACTTTGCGGACACTCCCCACATCAGTGCTAAAAATATAGGCATGCACCATCATACCTTGCTATCCTCCTAGTCTTAGTTCTTTTCTACCAAAAGTTTCCCTTTCCGAGGCAGGACCTCAAATTCACTATAGAGTCAAAGACTGGCCTTCAACACCTGATCCTCTTGCCTCCAACTCATAAGAACTGGGATTACAGGTGTTTACCACCATACCTAGCTCCCAAAGTTTTTAAAAAATATTTAATTCCTTTTTATTCATGGCACATAAATAAACAGCGCAACACACACACACACACACACAACACACACACACACACAGAATATACAACATACAATTAAAAGAACACTCCTTGCTCTTGCAAAGGACCCAAATTTGGTTCCCAGCACCCACATGGTTGTCCACAGCATTCAAAATTCTAGGTCCAAGGGATCAGGCACCTCTTCTGACTTCTGCAGGCACTGTGCACACATATGGTGCACATGCACAGGTATAGGAAAAACACTCACACCCATAAAAATAAAGTAAAAACAAATCTTCAAAAAGAAGAGTCCAAAAGGTGACTGGGAATGATAGAAAGGATGGAGTGGGAACGGATCACTATCTATAAAGGCAGGAGAAAAGGAGTAAGTGTAGGAAAGACCATAACACTTGTTCTAACAGGGCACAACATTTTGATAGAAAGTCCACTTTGTTGTTTGCAGAAAGAATACAGAAGGGTTAAGAAAGTCAGATGCCAGAGTGATGGGGGCAGAGGAGGCCAAGTACCTGTGAGATTGCCCACTGGGCAGCAGCAATGGCAGTGCTGGCCACAGAGGCAGCATTGATGCGACTCCCTTCATTGGAGGCCATATCCCTGGGGAAGATAATAGAAACTGGAAATGAAACAGGGATCCCCAAGGTGTGTGTGTGTGTGGGGGGGGCAAGCTGTGAGAGAGCTTAGGTGGGGCTCTGACCTCTTAGAACCCTTGGCAAACTCCACGTTGATGGTCTTGCCGTCAATGGTGAGTGGAGGGTGCAGGGCCTGCAGGATCTGTAGCAGCTGGGCTGCTTCCTATGGGTAGAGGGGTGGCAGGGACCGAAGGGTCAGGCCCGGGGAGGCCCCCCGGCTCCATTGCCCCATTTCCAGAGTGGGACCGCGGTGAAGATAGGGTAAAGGTCCCCCCTCCCTACCCTGGGGGCCGGGACCATGGTTGTCCGGCCCCCCCCTGTGCCGCCCTCACCACGATGGTGGAGAGCTGGATGAAGGCGAAGCCTCGGTTCAGCTGTGTCTGCTTGTCCTTGATAACACGAACATTGGAAGAGGACAGCACCGCATAGGGTGCTAGGGCCCCCAGGATGGAGTCCATAGTGCTGTGTGGGTTCAGGTTGCGTAAAATAATGGCTGTGGGAGAGGGCCCAGTGTTAGGAAGGACCTCTGACAGTCTGTTCGGGGCTCCCACTTATAGATCCCCCACTGCTCCCTGTTCTCTTGCCTCTGCACTCATGCACCTTCTGCTTCCTTTCACTCTTCCTCTTAAATAAACTCTGCCTGTCAGTCCAGGTGTCAGCAGTCTCTCAACTACCAGGACCCTCTCATATACCCCAAAATTAGTTTGTGGACAGCTCCTCCCTCTGCTCTCTCTAAATCATATATTTATACCCACCAGGTAGAAACACTCTCCCTCAATAAGGACCAAGTACTGTTCATTACCATTTCTTTGGCCTCAGAGGTCCCACACCAGATGCCCTAGGGTATAAAGGAAGGGGGAAAGAACAACTGACTCACTGTCATTGGCGTTCTCGGAGCTTGGCTCTGAGCCCTGCGACAGGGCTTGCGAGGTCAGCACTCCCTGGGCCTGGTAGGGCTGAGGCAGTGGGAGTAGGCCCTGGCTTAGCTCCCGTCCACCCAGCGGCAGTGCTTGCTGATCTAGTCGAGTGCCAAGGGGCAGCTTCTGCTCTGCTTCTGTCAGGAATGATGGGGGATATGCTGATGACAAAGGTATAGGCTCCATGGCTGGTTATATACCCCACCCCTCACCAGCCCCTACACATTGGCCTTCATGCCTCTTGCCACTCCCAGTTAGTACGGCTCACCTGATTTGGGCACACCACATTTGAAGCACTTCTCTCGGCGCTTGAAGTTCTGGACACCACACTGTGAGGCACAGGCCAGGGGGTCAAGACTTTCCACGATACCCTCCAAATATGGACCCACAGAACAACATAATAATCCCAAGGAAGGGAACTTTGAGGGTCAGGGTGGCATGAGTCTTTTGGGACTTTAGTATCTTCAATCCTATAACTCACTGACAACTGGTTCCCAACACCAACCCTCTTACTTCAGCAATAAGCAACTCTCGCATGTTACAGCAGTTGTGTTCCTTCTCTATCTTCTTGCGACTGTCAACTCTCAGCATTGTATCTTATGGTCTCTTCTTCCTGAGACTTGCTTACCTAACAGAAACTTTCACTGTTTCCTACTGGAAGCCAGCATCTTTTAGTCAGATTCATTTCCTTCCTTATTGCTAGGCCTACGTTAAATTCTGCTACTTTCGACTTTTTTTTTTCTTACATATTCCAGCTACCATCACATTCTATCTCTGTTCCAGTCAGGTACTAAGCAGTGCTCCTGTGTCAGGCCCAACACCATGTGTTCAGGACAGTCTGCTTAGACTGCACTGACAGGAGTTAGGGGCAGAGAATGGGCTGAAAGGGCCACAGCTCACTCACTGAGCTGGGCTTCACAGAAGCAGGGAGGTTAAAGCTGGCAAATCCAGAGGTTTAGTCTTGCTGGGAGGGAATAAGAGACTTTCTATAGCTGGTGAAAGGAGGACGGCATGCAGAGAGAGAAAAGTCAAGGCTGGCAAGGGAAGATGGTGACAGTTAAAGGAGAGACTCATGGTAAAACTAGGTGTTTTTGGCAGAGAAGGTAAGCCATGGTCAGAGGTAGCTTTCAGCTGCAAGTGAGGGTGGAGAAAGGGGTGAGGCTAACATAACAAAAAGGGCTCTGTGGGAACTAGATGGGAGGGTGTAGCAACTGGCACGAACTGTAAGAACAGCAAAGGAAGGAAGGTGACTATTCTGAGATGGAAGTGACAGGATCTGGTAACTGAAAGACATGTAGGACAAAAAGGAGGAAAAGAACACAAAGCAAATACTGGTTTCAAAGAAAATATGAAAAAAAGATAAGTACCAGTATCATTTTGTCCCTCTCTCTTCAGAAAGGTTGAGCACCTATGTAAAGATGACAGATACCACTCTCCCACTAACCAGACTCCTCAGAGAGAAGACAGGGTCCTCCACTAGCTCCCAGCCTTCTTAGGTTTTAGGACTACAGATAGCCCCAGGAGATGGGGCTGCAGGATCGCAATGCTGGCCTCAGGGCAGACCTAAGGCCACCTAGGGAATAGGAGGTAGGCCTGTGAGCTAAAAGCTCATGCATGGTTCCACCTGAGCTTTAGCTTCCTCTTAGGGAATATAGCATCGATAACACAACCTACAGGGACCTTCAAGGTGGACATGGCTGTATCAAGGTTGAGTTACCGTCAGAACACTCTGTTTCTTTTCAAGGTAACACCAGCCACTTACAGAGTTGAATGTGGGCCAGAAGCCTTTTTATGTGTTACTCTCCCATCAACAGTTTAATTCCCTCAACACCTATTAGTGCTCACTCACTTAAAGATGAGAAAAGCAATAGAGATAGGATAAGCACCTTGACCAGCACAAGGCAGACCTGAGACAGTGCAAGCAACATGGCTCTGAAGCCCACATCCTATATACAATGCAGTAGGCTTGTGTTGTCACTGATTAGTCACTTATACTATTATTTCTTTCGACTCTACTGGACCTTCAGGCAAGGCTGTGTTTCATGAGGGCAGGGCCAAGCTGACTGGGGCTGGACAGCTGTCTCCAAGACTACACTTTCTCTGATTGAGTAAGCTGTTGCTGCGTTGCTGCTGCTGCTGCTGCTGTTGCTGCTGTTGCTGCTGCTGCTGCTGCTGCTGCTGCTGTTGCTGCTGCTGCTGCTGCTGCTGCTGGAGCAGACTTTCTCCCCAGCACCAGCTACCCATCCACCCCTGTACCTTATTACACAGCCAGTCCTCATTGATCTTGGGCTTCGGGTCACTGTAATGCATGGATACCTTCTGGCCCAGGATGTTGAGAGAGTGCTGTGGGAAAAAGCAGAGCACAGTAAGACCTAGGTAGCAGTGCCCCACATACCGTTTCAGCAAAGGAGAAAAGAGTGAGTGAGCCCTTCAGCTGGATGGATGAGGGACAGGGAATGAAGGGAGTTTGGAGAACTGATGGAGGGAAGAAGGAACGGAGGGAGGGAGGGACGGGAGGGGGGAATCGAGGGAAGGAAAGTGCCACAGCTCTCAGGGTGCAGCTGTTTGCTGTTTACTTACAGGCACGCAGGCACACACACACACTCACACATACATACACACCACACATACGTGCGCGCGCGCGCGCGCACACACACACACACACAAACACACACACACACACACACACACACACACACACAATCAGGCACATAGTGCTTGGTTGATCAACGACTGTTGAGTTGGGAGTGCTCCCCCAGCTTGGCCCTTGACAGTGCCAGGCCATACCCAGGGCCAGCACTACACAGGCTACACTGGGAATGAGGGGAGATGGGCAGGGAAGAGAGAGGAGGGGAGAGAAAAAGAGAAAGAGCGCACGAGCGCTAATGCTGGAGAAGGGGAAAAAGAAAGCCAATTTAACAGACGGAGATTTCCCGCCATGAGGCCACCTTCCCAAGGTTGGCCGGGTCCTGGGCCCACCGCATTAACCTATTGACCCGACCCACAGAGCCAGCCACAGGGCTGCCTCTGCCAGGACCCTCCACTTCACCATGGCTGCCCCTTCCTCCCCTGACACTTCTCTCCAGTGCTCTACACCAGTGACAGGATAGGGCTGGGGAGCCAGGTTAGACCCTTGAGTCTTAGAAGGTCCCAAAGCAGTTGAGTTGGGATCCAGTGCCAGGTTAGGGGAGCCGGGTCCCTCTGTTGCTGACGGAGCACAGTGGGGGGGCCTCCTGTGGGTGGGGAGGGTGCTGTGAATGGGAGGGGTCAGTGAATTGAGCCCAGGGTGTCAATAAAACTATCACATTTGGCTGGAACTTTCAACCAAAAGCAGTGATGTCCCTCCGCATGGAACTCAGAGGGCCAAATTCACATGCAGGAGAGAACTGGCAAAACAAGTGTTGCTAAGTTTATGTGCCAACATCTGTATTCCCCCAGTTACAGGACTTCCAGTGGTCCTGAGAGCACAACCAAGTTCTGGCTCTGCTGACTCGGGAGCTAAAGGGTCCTGCTGGGGTGTGGGAAGCTAGGAAAGGAACCCACCCTGGCAGCTCTTTCTCTGAAAGCTCAGCCAGGAGAGGTGAGGGAGCACTAGTGCCTGGCAGTAGGAAGGGGGCCAGGGGACGGTGTTGACACTGGACCCCAAATGGAAAGCCCAGTGGGTAGTGAGAGATGGGAAGAGGAAATAGTGGGGGTCAGGAGGGGGGAGAAAGGGGCAGGGGTATGGGACACAGGGCAGGGAACTGTGTCCATAAGATTCAGGCGATGGGGAGCGCTCGATTATAAAGTAGTATTTGTTTGGGGGGGGGTTCAAGTGCGGCAAAGCAACCTGATTGGCTTCCATCCATCGTGTAGCGTCCTGCAAGTGACTAAACTCGACGAAGGCGAAGCCCCGGCTCTGACCTGGAGACAGCATTCAGATACAGACGCAGTGGGTTAGTCAACAGCTTTGGACACACGGCGTTCCCGGGGGCAGAACCCGAGGGGAGAGGACCAGGGGCAGAGAGGGAAAGGGGGAGAGGAGAAAGGAAAAGAAAAAAGTGATCAGAGAAAGAACAGGGAAGGCAGGAGTCGAGGTAGATGTTTGGGAAGGGCAGGAAAGAGGGGAAAGGGGAGGGAAGAAAATGAAAGCATGAGTCAGATCAGCATAACTGTGTAGTGAGATGGGTCTCAGGCAGTCTTGCCTAGCTAACTTGAGGTGACAGATGGAGAACTGAGAGGGAAGGGATACAAGGAGAGATCTGTCTCTAGAAGAGGAGGTTGCTTTGACTCCATACAGTCCAGAGAAAACAACTCACAGGCAAGCCTAGAGCAAGGCCAGGAGGAGTCCTGGAACAGGTGTTTAATCAAAAGACCAGAAGAGAAGCCAGGCTAAGCTGGTCTATAGGCTATCGGGGTTCCCAGCCAGCACGTAGGAAACCAGGGGTGGTTTGGAACACAATCCCAGCTTAACTTAGGTGTAGGGGAAGGGGATGATAATCACTAGGGAGTCACTTCAGTGCCACAGTGGGAAGACTACAGCCACAGACAGTCAAGGTTCTCCTAAATAGGCAGATGGTGGCTGGAGCTGGCCAAGAGGATGTTATAGGTAAGAGTCAGTAGGTGCCTAGGAGAAATGTCCAAAGTCACTGAGAGGCCATAGCTGGGATGCCTCCTTAGGGAAAGAAACACAGATTCTGTCAGTGAGTGATACAAGTAGAGTAAAGCAGAGCAAGACCTACATGTCACTGACACAGACTCCAGGCCCAGCCAGGACTGAGAAAGGGGCTTGAGGCTTAAGGTTCTAGGAAAGTAGCTCCTTCAGAGGTAGTCATGAACGGAGGGTTTGGATGTGGTGGCTCTGGAGGGGCATGCTTGATCTCCAAAAGAATCACCATCAGGATGCATGGGAGAACGGAATAGTATAGGGAAACAGGCTAGGGAGGATGGAGAGATGGAGGACGGAGGAGGAGGAGAGAGACTGAGACTGAAAGAGAAGCCCAGGCAGAGTGAGGCCCCACTGTGCCTGCCTTGGGGAGCCTGGCCAGTAGTCCTGCAGAGACAACACCCCTCACCCTGCTAATACCCCAGGCCAGCTCCAAGCAGCCTGCAAGAGGGAGGGAGGGAACAGGTGAGGCTAGAAAGTTCTGGCTGCTCCTTAGGATACACTTTTGATGAGAGCCATCCCTGCCTCTCTTCTTGGGACATATGGGTGGGTCCATGTCAGACCTACTTGTGGTTAGAGGCTATTGTCAGAGTGGAGGAGACCAAGGGGCAGAGGAAGGAGAAGAAAATGTATGTCCTGGGAAGGGTCACCACCTCAGATACTCAAAGTCCCAAGAAGAGGTTTTCCAGAGCCTGGCTCTGGCCTTGCTCCTGGGGAGTAGTCAGTTCAGCCCAGAGCTGTATCCCCTTCAGGACAGCAACCCCATAGAGGCTGTGGGCTGGAGCTGTGAGAGTAGGGGATGGGAGAGAGGAGAGGGTACCCTCCCAAACTGCCCATTCCCAGCTGTGGCAGGAGGGGAGTAGGGAAGGGAAAAGAGAGGCAGAGGCAGAGGCAGAGGCAGAGGGAGATTTGGAAGCTCAGGCTGGCCAGCAGAAGGGGAGGACACTGGGAACGAAAGCTCACCTGAGGATTTGTTCCGCATCAGCCGGACCTCCCGTGCTTGGACACCATGGGACTGCAGCTGGCCACGGATCTGTTTAGGAAATACAGAAGCGAGATAGGTTCAGCAGAGAAAGCAGCTAAGTATGTGAGGCCAGCTCAAGGCCTCTGAGTCCCAGGGGGTCATGAAAGAAACACACACACACACCCCACACACACCTGTATCCTCTACCTCTTTCAAAGCTTTCCCCAGTAACAACCACTGCAGCATACAGTAGTATTCAGTCTCGCTTCCAGCTCTGGACTTGCAGAAAGTAAGTCAAACAAAGACAGAAACAGTACGGAATAAAGGATGGCAGCAAGATGACCCCCAGGGGCACAAAGACAACAGGAGAGCAAGTGAGGTAGCAAATCAGGAATGGTGGGCAGGGTGATCCGACAAGAGGCTTAGTAGCAGCCATGAAGCATAGAAGCTGGAATACAATTCTTGCCCATCACAAAGGAATTGCTCCCTCTCCTTGACTTGCACTAAAAGCTCCCTATGGCACAAACAGTAAACAGGGAAGGACAGGAGCCAGAGCCATTCCAGCCATGTCAGAAATTTAAAGACAGATAGGCATGAAGGTTGATCTGGAACGCTTCCTGAGTGAAATGAGCCTGAGGAACACTAGAGAGGCAACCTAAGAGCCCAGCTGAGGCAGTCTTTAGGCTGAGGCAGTCTCTAGGCTGGCGGCACCTCATTCGGTAAATGAGGAGTTTATGCCAGACACTTTGCAGTAAAAGTCTCTGTGCTTCTTTCTGGGCATTCTGCTCCCCATCAGGGGAAAAGACAAGAAATTAAGTCTTATGCACACAGGTATGCAGGAAGATGAAAAGTCAAGATACACAAATCTTATCAAGATTCCAAACAATCAGGGAAAACTTGGGAAATATCAAGAACTTGGACTCTGGAGTCCAGCAGTCCAGGTTTAGACCCCAACTCTACTCTGCCACTTGCTGGAACATGAAGCAAGTCACTTTGCTGATTGGGGCTATGTGGGACTGATGACAATGTGTACCTTCCAGAAAGAGCCTCTGTGAGGATTCAATCAGCCTGGCACGTGGCCCACCCTACCATAAAACCACAGGTAATGTCAGCTATCAGCCTGATTCTAGAAGCCCTCACATTTCTTAGGTGGGATTACTACTGTTAGAAAGTGGGCAACTGGCAGGCTTACAGGGAAGCACTATGTAGAGAACTGACTGAGGCGGAGGGTAGAGAGAGGTACAAAGATCAGGGAAGCTAGTCAAAATTCTACTTTAGTAATACTCTTGGGTTTTGAATGTGGCTTGCCATAAGACATCTGTGTGAGAAGGAAATGAGTAAGAGGAAGATGGAAGGCAGAGAACGTCACAAAGGCAAACAGGTTGAGAAGCTATCAAAGAGCCACCTTATGGGTACCTTTGGCTAGGCTGTCACTGCTGACAAAAGGGGAGGAATATGGAAGTTTAGAAAAGCCCATAGACCCTAATATCTCACTCTCATGGGTTTCTATCACCAAGATACACAACACTGGGCCTAGCCCTCCATTCACATATACAAAAATGGTGAAAGTCAATGGAATGTGCAGGAGAGATGTTCTCTCACACCCACCAGCACAGGACACCCATGGCTATTGCCCCTGGGCCAAGCCAGCCTGTCTGCTGCCTTCTCCCTTCCAGACTAGGAACTGATGGGGCCACCCTGGAGGACGGATAGTGCTGGGGGACAGGAGCTGGTGGGGGAGAAGAGAGGAAAGGTGCTGTGGTTGGGGGCAAAGGATGGGTGGAGAGAAGCTGAGGGCCCTGGAGGAGACCCAGCCTGGCCTCCTGCTTTGCCTCCTGCCCAGGGCCATTGGGGGGGCACGTACGTCATCCTCAGTGGCTGCCTGTGGCAGCATCCTCAGCATGACGATGTTACTGGCCTTCTCCTCCTCCTCCTCCTCATCCTCCTCCTCATCCTCCTCCTCCTCCTCCTCCTCCCCTTGCTCGGTCCGATAGTCCTGGTCCCGATAGTCGCCGTCTCTGGGGAAGCCTGGCGGGCCAGTGGGACTGTGCCTGTGCCGCCGCCGCCGCCTACGCTGAGTCTCGGAGCCCGGGGAGGCCTCGTAGGAATCCTGGCCGACAGAATGAGATGAGAGACACCAGACGGGCAGTCAGTCTGGGTGGGCCTAGTGGCTGGCCGCTGGCTCTCTGAGACAGGCAGGCTCTGAAAGCCAGGGGTGGGCAGGCGGGCTCCGGTTAAAGGCTCAGGCTTTTTAAAGCTGCAAATGTTCCACAGGATACTTTTAGGAGCTGCCTTCAAGGAATGGCAGTATTGGTATGGAGGAGGAACTCTCAAAGGCAGGCCGACAAACAACACTGCTTAATCTCCTTGGGATAAACTAGCCTGGGGTCAGCAAACTAGACTTTGCCCTCAATGTCTTCATTGCCAGCTCAGCTGATATGTCTACAATTGTTTACTGTGCCACAGAAAAACACCTGTCTCCTATAGTTCCCAGCTTAAGATTGGGCCCTGGAACCAAGACATCAGTTTAGAAACAGTTTCAGATATGGGCCAGAGGCAGCCAGCAGGAGTTCATGGGCCATTATGCTTCCCCTTGGTCCTTGGTCCTCAGGTCTGAAAGTCTGTGTTCACTATCAGTTTCCTTCACAAAGAGTGTGGTTGCTGAGTTCTTAATTGTTGTCCAATCTACTAAGTTCAATACTAAGCAGGTCAGGCATGACCTTACACCCTCCCACCTGTACGGAACAGGTCCAGACAACTGGATGCTGTGTTCCACACTTGTCAACGGTCCATTCGCAAGGTCTACTGTACCCATGGAGACATTAAGAGATACTGCTCAATAGCAGGCAATGGAGAAGCCTGGATGCCTGTAATCCCTGGCTAACCAAACAAAGCTAGTAGTTTACCAGGAGAATCTTCAAATAGTCCCTCAAATACCCAGAGGGTAGAAGAGAGTTTAAATACAATTTCTCCTCGGGGTTGGGCTTACAAAAGTGTACCCTTTCCATCCTACTAGACAGAGAGCTATCTGCCTACGTGCATTACATCTCTCACCGGCCCTCTCATACTGAAATTCCCTAAGGCAAGGGTGTTTCTAGCCCTCAGAAGTGGGTCTTTCATAGTAAGCATCATGCCTTATCCTTTAGGCTAGAGGTAACTACCTATATGGGACTGACTTCCCCAAATATCCTTTCCTTCCTTTCTGTCTAGAGGTTTTGTCAAGACCAGAAACAGTGAGTGTTAGCTTCCCAGAGCTGTATGGATTGGTTGATAATTTTGTTCTCAGGTTGTCCTCCCAACCCTAGATGCTGGGTCCCATGGAAGAGATCCTTTTGCGTTCCCTAAATTGGTGGGAGTAGGCAGTATAGAGCTTGCAGTGAATCAAAGGCCAAAATTGAACAACAGGGAAGAAGGGAAAGAAGTAGTGGCTAGGAGCCCTGAGAAATACAGAGTCAAGCAGTGTGAAAGCCAGGGAGACCCAACTCAGGAGAAGAGCCCTCAGAGAAGGGAGCAGGGACAGACCCTTCCCTAGGTGACACAAAGCAACTGAGTAGTCCAAAGGCACAGGAGCGGAGTGCTGCCTACACCTGGTGCTGCAGCCAGACACACAGGCCTTTCAGGAGCATTGCCCCCGAGGCCTGGCCTTGCCCTCACCTCTGCACTTTGCTCTTCAGATGAGTCGTCATACTCATGCTTGCCCTCCTGACTGCCATACTCTCGTGGGTATGAACGGTAGTCCATGTCTCTATAGTCATGGTCCCGGCTGCGGTTCTCTCCGCCATCATCCTGTGAGCGATCAGTGGCTCCATAGCGGCCAGTCCTGTCACCACGACCACCTCTAGAAGAAGGATGGGAATTAGAATACCATCTTTTCCAAAAGGCTCAAGATATGAAGGTTAACCCAAAACCCTCTCTCTAGTGCCTCAGTCTAGGACTCTGAAAAGTCTCATTTCATTGCATGGGCTAACTACCACAGGCTCTTAAAGCCAACCTATTCATCTCCACTCCTTCCTAGCCTCTGGTCCATGTACATCAGGTGTAGTTTCTTGACTGAATTCTTCACCTCTACATAGGCTATGTCTCTACACCCAAAATCCCAAACATGAGTACTCTCTACGATAAAGTTAATCAACCCAACCATATCATTTGCTTTAGTAATTTCACCTAAATAAACACATAAAACAGCCAAATGTTTTCAAGATCCTGCCAAGCCTACAGGCTAAAGGTCTCTGTAGATCTATCTGTCTGCCCTATGCACATCACTCTACCCACTTCACAGCCATCTTGCTAGAACTGGCAGCTCTTCAGTTAAAATTTCTCCAACTATGGAGCTCTTGTAAAGGACCTGAGTTCTTGGCACTCAGATCGGACAGCTCATAACTGCCTATAAATCCAACTCTAGTGTCTTCTGTATTCATATGTACACACCCACACCAAGACACATACACATAATTAAAAATAAAAAAATTCTAACTATAGTTAACTATAAAATAATTACTTCAAAGTTGATTTAATTTGTAAATCTTTGATGAGTTTAAAGATAGTAATCTTTTAATCTTATGGATATAGTTCAGTAGTAGAGTCCTTGGCTAATATATCAAAATTGCTGGTTTCCATCTCAGACTGAGAAAAATTACTAGGTCTGTAGTCTCAGTTTCTCAAGGCGCTGAGACAAGAGGTTTGAGGCTAAGGCAACATAGTGAGACTCCCCCACCACACACATCTAAAGAGAGTTGGGGTTGTGGATGCAGTAAAGTGGTGGTGCACAGGCCCTTCATGTAGAAGGTACTGGGTTCTTTTTCCCATGTTGCAAAAAAACTTAAATTACTTAAAGGTGAGTTCTAGGAAATGATGGAACATGCCTGCTGGACTCACTACCTTATTCCTCAAAGCTTAATATAGAACATAGGAGTCGGTGGGTGATTATAATCAAGAATCTTATGGCAGGTATAGCAGTGCATACCTATAATCATAGCACTTGAGAGGTGGAGGTGGAAGATCAGGAATTCAAGGTTAGCCAAGCTACGAAATGACCCTGTCTTTTAAAAAACAACCAAGTATTTAAAAAAGAACCAATACATGTTCATTTAAAAAGGAAATATGCTACTATGGCTGTTTAGCTCAGTGGCAGGCCACCTACAAGACCCTGGGTTTAATATCTAGTACTGGTGAAAAAAAAAAGATGTAAAAAAGAACATGGTCAAGCAAGAAGAATCAGGCCCATTAGAAGAATGCAACAAGGTTGTACTCATGAAGAGTAATACATTAGAATGTCTGTTATTGACAGACATTATTATATTATGTCTTAGACTATATATTATTCTAATGACACTAAGCTAAAACACTTAGTAAGGGGAAGGAAGAAAAGGCATGAAGAACCATAAAGATGAGTCCCAGGATGTCCCAGGCGACACAGAGAAACTGTCTTGAAAAGCCAAAAACCAAAACCAAAACAAGCAAGCAAGCAAACAAACAAAAAAACCTGTAAAGGGAAAAATCACCATTATTTGTGGCCAATGAGAATAACTCCAGGGCCTGGAGAGGTGGCTCAGTGGTTAAGAGCACTGACTGCTCTTCCAGAGGTCCTGAGTTCAATTCCCAGCAACCACATGGTGGCTCACAACCATCTGTAATGGGATCCAATGCCCTCTTCTGGTGTGTCTGAAGACAGCTACAGTGTACTCACATACATGAAATAAATGCATAAATAAATAAATCTTTAAAAAAAATAAAAAGAGAATAACCCTGCAAAGCCTAAATGAATCATGTTGAAAGAAAGAAAGAAAGAAAGAAAGAAAGAAAGAAAGAAAGAAAGAAAGAAAGAAAGATTACAAGTAATAAATCAGGAGCCGCAGGTATATATAGTTCAATGACAGCACACTCAAGTCCTGAGTTCTAACTTCAGTACTAACCAAATACTAACAGCAACACTGATGATTAAAAAAACAAAACAAAACAAACAAACAAACAAAAAAACCAAACAGGGGTTAGAGAGATGCCTCAGAGGTTAAGAGTGCTTTCTCCTCCTCTAGAGGACCCAAGTTCGATCCCCTGTATCCATGTCAGTCAGCTCACACCCAAATAACTCCGGCTCCAGCAGAATGTGATGGCCACTTCTAGCTTCCAGGCTTGCACACATGTAAGCATACACTCACAAAGACATACACAAGTAAATTTAATAACGATTCTAGCTATAAAACTAATATACAAAATACATATTTTGCTTATATTCAAATGACCATTGTTTGGGAAACAGGAAGACAACTACTTATGATTACATCTAAAAGGTTAAATATTAGGCTAAAGAGATGGTTCAGCAGTTAAAGCACTGACTGCTCTTCCACAGGACCCTGGTTTGATTCTCATCTCTCACACAGTGGTTCACAACACCTAGAACTTCAGCT
This sequence comes from Uromys caudimaculatus, assembly GCA_028551405.1. Taxonomy (NCBI): domain Eukaryota; kingdom Metazoa; phylum Chordata; class Mammalia; order Rodentia; family Muridae; genus Uromys; species Uromys caudimaculatus. The sequence continues at coordinate 572,291 of CM052722.1, forward strand.
CCTTTGGGATCTGTATGCACACATGCAAACATATACACAGAAATGAAAAGAAATCTTTAAATAAATTATTAAATATCTATGCACGTGTAAGATCTTATGACTATTCTTCAAATATATGAAGATTCATACTTACTTATTTATCTTTTCTTTTGTTTGTTTTGGAGTTTTCTCTTTTTGAGACAGGGCTTCTGTATGTAGCCCTGACTGTCCTAGAACTCACTCTGTAGACCAGGTTAGCCTTGATCTCAGAGATCTGGGTGCTGAGTGCTGGGATTAAAGGCATGACCCACCACAACCTGATTATTTTTCTCGAGACAGATTTTTGGTATTTATCTCAGGCTGACCTTGAACTCACTGTGTAGCCAAGACTAGCTTGAAACTCTGGGTCCTTTTTATGCCTCTTAAATTCTGGGATTATGGGCATGGACCACCATGCAAGCTTAGATCAAAGATGTAAACGGAAGAAATCAAACCATAATAGAAAAAGTTCAAGGGCCAGATGTAGTGTCACATGCCTATAATCCCAGCCTTCAGGAGGTTAAAGCAGGAGGATCCTAATTTTGATGCCAGCTTGTGTTATGTTTAAAAAACATAGGGGGTGAGGTGGAGTAAGGGAGAGATGGCTTAGTAGGTAAAGGTGCTTACTGCCCACCAATGCAAGACTAACAATATGAGTTTGATTCCCAGAATCTACAAGGTGGATGGATAGAACCAATGCCACAAAGCTGTCCTCTGACCACCTAACAAATGACTGAAGCTAAAAAAGCTCCATGGTAGAACACGCACCACGGCTCTATGTACAAAGCCCTAGCTTCAAATCATAAAAAGAAAAGAGTAAAGTAGGAAAAAAATAAATTCTTCATAATCTTTTATATGTTCCACCCACTGAGCTAGACCCTTAGCCCTACCCTTAAATGGGGAAAAATAACCCAAATCCCAAGGCATAGAAAAAAGATCATTTAATTGAACTATATAAAAATAAAATATTTAAGATTACCCATAAACAATCATGAGTTATATTTAAAAACAAACAATACAAAGAGCTAGATGTGTAGCTCTATGGTGACAGGAGCACTGAAAATAAAGAAAATGAACTAATGCCAGCAAGCAAACTGGGAGTGGTGGTACATGCTATAATCTCAGGACTCAGGAGGCTGAGGCAGAAAGATCGAAATGTTGAGGCCATTTTCAACTACAGAGGGAGACCAAGACCTTAGCCCTGACCACTTTTGAGTTGGGATGTTTTGTTTTCTTGCTATAAAAGTACTTTACATGTTCTAGATAGGAATCCCTTACCAGATACACATAGATATGTTCTCACATTCTGGGGGGTTTCTTTTCATCTTGAGTATCCATTGATCTGGAAGTTTCTAATCTTGATAAAGTTAAACTTATTTTGAAGTATGTTTTGATTTACAGGAAAGTTTAAAGATAAAAGAACCACTGTATACCCCTCTGCCCAGCTTCCCCTAATACTCAGAGAACCATGGCTCTAAATCAACTTAAATAACAGGTTTTATTGGGATTTCACCAATTTTCTTATACCAGTATGCCATCTTGTAAAATTTGTTTTTATTATTAGTTTTTAAGTGTGTGTGCATGCATGTGTACATGTAAGTGTACTTGCCGTGGAGGCCAGAAGCATCAGATTTCCCTATAGCTGGTATTAAAGGTGGTTGTAAGCCACCCAGCATGGGTGCTAGGAACTGAACTCAGAACCTCTGGAAAAGCAAGAAGTGTTCTTAATCATTGAGCCACCTGCAGTAAGTCTTGTTTGAAGGATGTTAAAGTCATCTCTGGCCTGTGAAAGGTTCTTTTGTTTTTTGGGTGTTTTTTCTGAGACAGGGTTTTTCTGTGTAGCCATAGCTGTCCTCGAACTCAGAGCTCTGTCTGACTTTGCCTCCCAAGTGCTGGGATTCAAGGCATGCACCACCATCACCACTAGCCTGTGAAAGGGTTTTAATACGTAGAAATTTCTCTTTATAGTTACTTTTCTCTTTTTAAGAATCGTGGTGGTTTTATGTGATGTGATCTTTTAATTAGACTTAAAGTTTTGGGGTTTGTTTTGTTGAGAAGCAATAACAAAAGTGAGAAGTTCTTCTGATTATCAAGTAGCAGTAGCATGACTTATCTCTGGGGATGTTGACCTTCATCATGTGTTTAAGGTGGTGTCTTTTCATTTTTTTTTCACCCACATAAATTTTGGGGGGCTAGGGAATGTAGCTCAGTTGGTAGAGTACTTGTGTACATGTATGAAGCCCTCAGTTTTATCCCTGCATAAGACATGGTGGTACTTGCCTGTAAGCTCAGCAATTGGGAGGCAGAGGCAGGCAACCAGAAGATGACTACATCCTTGGCTACATAGGGAGTTTGAGGCCATCCTGGGCTAGAGATCCTATCTCAAAAAGAAATTTCTATTTTTCTTTTCTCCATACCCTACCATTTAATTTAGAGGAAAGTCACTAAAACCACCTCACACTCAAGAGAAGAATTAAGCTGTTTCCTGGTGAGAAGAAATATCTATCCTGTTTGGAATGTTTCTACCCTCCTCCTGCCTACCACTTCCTTTATTTTCCTTCTTTTGAGACAGGGTCTTACTATGCAGCCCCAACTGACCTGGAATTCACTGACCTGGAATTCACTATGCCAACTAGGCTGGCCTCAAACTCAGACCTTTTCCTACCCCTGCCTCCTAAGTGCTAGAATTAAAAGGCATATGACACCATGCCTGGCCTTCTATAAGGAAGATCTGTGGCAGAGCCTTTTGCTAATATAATAATTTTGTGGTTTTTAAAAAATAATTTCATACATACATACATACATTTTGATCATATTCACCCTCCACTTCTCTCAAACTCCTCCCAGATTCACACAACCCCTCCCAATTTCATGTCCTCTTTTTTTGTTGTTTAAATAGCCCACTGATTCTAATTTGTACTGCCTATATACTTATAGGTGTGGGGCCATCCACTGGAGAGTGGTCATCTATCAGAGGCCACACCTTTATACAAAATAGACTCTCCCTTCCCAAGAAGCTATTAACTGTCAATAGTTCCTCAGCTAGCCCCGAGCCAGGACATTTCTAATACAGAAGATTTTAAAGTCTGTTTCCCAGGTGGTGGTGGAACACACCTTTAATCCTAAACTTTGAAGACAGAGGCAGGCAGATCTCTGTAAGGCTGGTCTATATAGAGACCAGGACAGCCATGGCTATATAGAGACTCTGCTTCAAAAAACAAAAACAAAGAAACAACAATAAAATGAAATCTCCCATGGCAAAGAGACCAAATCCTTGAGAGCTAAAGAAATGGCTGAATAGTTAAAGGCACTTGCTGCCCTTTCAGAGGATCTAGGATTGATTCCCAGTACTACATGGAGGGTCATAACCACTCGTAACTCCAATTCCAGGGGCTCTTATGCCCATTTCTAGTCTCTGCAGGTACCAGGCACATACATGGTGCAAAGACATGTATGCAGACACTCATACACATTAACTGTTTTTGAAAGAGACTAAACCCAGAAGATGTAAAATGAAAAACAAAACAGCACAACAACAAAGCCCAATGGGTCTATATGACTTTCAACTTGTCATATGCTTAAATTTTCATAATAAAATACCGAAAACAAAGAATCAGCTGGGCATGGTGCATGCTATGATGTATGTGTGTACTTGAGGAAAGAGCTCAGTCAGTAAAGTGTTTGCTGAATAAGCATAAGGACCTGTGTTTGATGTCTAACACCAATATAATAAGCCAGGCAGGTGATGCAGATATAAAAGGATCTCTAGGGTTCATTGCTACCTGCTGGATGTGGTGGCAGAGGCAGGCCTATCTGTGAGTTGAGGCTAACCTGGTCTACATAATGAGTTCCAAGACAGCCAGAGCTATGTGGAGAGAGGCCCTGCCTCAACAAATGAACAAACCAACCAACCAACCAACCTACAATAACCAACCAAACAACAAAAAAGTAAAGGCACCTGCCACCAAGCCAGACGACCTGAGTTCAATCTCCAGAACCCATATGGTAGGAGAGAATAGATTCCTGCACGTTGTTTCTGGACCTCCACCTGTGTGTCATGGCACATGTGCGAGCATGTGCACACACGCACACACACACCTGCACATGTACACATGTAAGCATGCACCAAAGGCTAGAGCATAGCAAGTGGTAGAGCTCTCCAGGTTCTCTCCCCAGAACTGCAAAAACAAACAAGGGTCATAGATGCCTTTGAAAGTAAGTTCTACTAAATTTTAAGGTTAGAATAACTTTTAAAAATTAATTAATTTAATTTTATGTACATTGGTGTTTTTGTCTGCATTCACATCTAGGTGAGGGTGTCAGATCCCAGACAGATGTGAGCTAGCATGTGGGTGCTGGGAATTGAACCTTGATCCTCCCTGAGAGCAGCCAGTGCTCTCAACCACTGAGCCATCTCTCCAGCCCCATAACTTTTTTTTAAAGACAAGATCTTATCATCTCACTCCTGCTGGCCCGGAACTTGCTATGTAGACCAGGCTGGCCTTGAACTCAGAGATCTGCCTGCCTCTGCCTCAGAAGTGCTGGGATTAAAGGCGTGCACTACCACAACAAACTTCTTCAAATACAGCAAAGGCTGTCTAATTTATACCATGAGGCCACCTTTATCAGATGCCAGATAAACACCACACAGATACAAAATAACCAAACTAATACATTACTAACTAAACTTAGCAGTTTAAAAAGAACAACAATGCAGGTAAAGCCGTGGACAACAGGAAGCCTTCCTAGACTGTGTCTAGGAATGTAAACTAGTCCAGCTACAATGTAACTCTGTATGGAGGCGCCTCATAAAACTAAAAATAGATCTCTCCTGAGTTCTAGCTTTATCATTGCTGCATATTTACCTGAAGGACTCAGAGCCATCAAATCACAGAGACACTTACACATCAATGTTTCTTGCAGACCATTTACAACAGCTAACTTATGAAACCAACCTAGGTGTCCAACAACAAAAGAATGGGTAAGGAAATTGTGCTATATAAAGATAATGACATTTTTATCTAGCCACAAAGAATGAAATTAGACCTTTTTCAAAAGATGGATGCAACTGGGTATAGTCATACTAAATGAATCAAGCCAATTTCAGAATGATAGACACCATGCTTTCTCTGTGGTTCCTATATTTTATATAGATACGTAAAATCATATATTTAATAAGAAAGTAGAAGCAAAACTGCCTAAGGGAATAAAATAGACTAACACAAAAGGTGAGAAAGGGGGAGGGCAGAGAATATGCTTAACATATATTATATGCCTGTATTAAAATGCCCTTATGTAACAGTACCATGAACAATGAATACACACAATAATTTTTTTTAAGAAAAAAAAACCAGGCCAGGTGGGCATTCTGGAGGCAGAGGTGGGTGGTTATCTGTGAGTTCCAAGAACAGCCAGAGTTAGAAAGAGAGACCATGTCTCAAAAAAAAAAAAAAAAAAGAAAAGAAAAAGAAAAAAAAAAAACAATACTAGGTAGAAGGTGATGGTGTGTGGGTTGGGGAGAGCATGGAATGACGTGGCTGTTGCATTTTTTAACTCACAGCTGTGATCACTTGAGCAGCATCTCCTTATAGGGATGTAACAGGGCCCATCACACCCTGTTACAGGAGTGGAGGTACTCATGGGTCCCCATCCCTCCATGAAGGTTATAGGCAGTTAATAGTTGATGGTGAGAGAGATATTTTTCAGTGGTATAGTCACTGTAAGGTACCAATGCTCCTGTAAACAACCCTAATGGAAAGTACTGGGGGGAAGGCACAAGATGGCTCAGTGGGTGAAGATACTTACTGCCAAGGAAAGAACTGAGTCTCCCAAGTTGTCTCTGGCCTCCACCCACTTATGCCCTCCACAAAATAAACAAATGTACTTTTTAAAATATGTGAAACTGGAAGACAGTACAATTGAGAAAAGGCAGGAGATTAGCAGGAATAGAGTAGGATGGGGACAAGAGGAGTGAATATGAAATATGAAAGTACATGAAACCCATTGTTACACAAAATATATGCTACTAAACATTAAAAAGATGGAAGACAATCACTGAAAATTTCAGATAAAAGACTGAAAATACATATTAGCTCAATGTACTGCACAATTCTGTTTAGTTGGTTCTCTTGAGCCAGGTCTCACAACATAGCCCAAACTGTTCTCAAATTCAGGATCCTCCTGCCTCAGAGTCTAGACAGTGGGATAATAGGATTCATTACTTCAAGCCCAAAGTTTTCTTGACTTATTAAAAGCTGTATTTCAAAAATTCCTGTATATATCATACTCAATAGAAAAATTCTAACTGGGCAGGGTGGCACACACCTTTTAAATACCAGCACCCAAGAAACAAAGGCAGCAGACTTCTATGTGTTCAAGGCCAGCCTGGCCTATATAGTGAGTTCCAGACCAGCCAAGGACTATATAGTGAGACCTTGTCTGAAAATTCTTTTTAAAAAGCAAAGAAAAGGAAAAAAGGGGAAAAAATGCAGGCATTTTGAACATGTCCCTTTAAGACCAGGAACAGTGGTCTATTTACTGCATTTGACACTCACTACTCTCTCTTCCCTGCTTCCCCTCCACATTTTACTGGTGAGAGAACCCAGGGCCTTATACATGCTAAGCATACATTCTACCTCTGAGTTACACCCAGTCAGCTCTCAATATTCTTTTGCCTTGTTCTGTTTTATAGGAAGCAGGTTCTTCAGCGGCTTGGAACTCACTATGTAGTAACTTGAACACCTACTTATCCTGTTTCCATCTCCTGAGGGCTAGTATTACAGGCCATGTGTGAGCCAGATGTTGTGGCATATGCTTTAATCCCAGCACTTGGGAAGCAGAGGCAGGTAAGATCTCTCTGAGTTTGAGGTGAGCCTGCTCTACAAAGTGAGTTCCAAGACAGCCAGGTCTATTACACTGAGAAACTCTGTCTCAAAAACCAAAAACCAAAACCCAAGTATATATGGCTTGAGAGATAGCTGTCATTAAAGCTCTTGCCTCTAAAGCATAAGGATCTAAGTTCAGATCCCCAGAATGCAGATAAAAAGTCAGGTGCAGTAGTATGTACTTGTAATACAGTGATGGCAAGCCTAGAGGAGATAGGTGGATCCCTGGGCTCAATGGCTACCCAAGCTAGCCTCCTTGGAGAAGCTCCAGGTCACTGAGAGACCTTTATCTCAAAGAAAAGGTAGAAAGTACTCAAGTGTGCATACACATGCACAGCCCCTCACATATATACACATAGGCTGACATGGGTACATACATTTACATTCACACACACACATACATACATATAAATTAAAATAAATTGGGGTTGAAGAGATGGCTCTGAAGCAGAGAGTATCAAGTGCTCTTAAAAGCTAAGCCATCTATCTTTCCAGTTTCCTAGGGAATTGCACTTTAACAGAGTAGGATATTAAACAGGTAGATTTTTATGCCATTTAAGTTTGCTTCATTACAGTTCTTAGAAAAAGATGACTACTTACAAAGATGACAATTTTCCCCCTCACCAAATACAGAAATTTGATGTAATCTTAATTAAAAGTCTTCTTTTGAGAGACTTGATTCTTTTTTTTTTTTTTTTTTTGGAGTATTGGGAATAAAACCTAGGGCTCACACATACTAAGTAAATGTTCTCCCACTAAGCCTCTTGATTCATTTTTACATATAATTAATCTCCATAAATGCTTACATCGATTTTAAAAAATAAGAACAAAGAGGGAGCTATTAAGACACTGTATTAATCCATAATAATGAAAACAGTAAGGTATGGTATAAGACTAAGTAAAGGAGGGAACTTGAGCAAGATTGAACTACTACTTAGGAGATGGCACTCAGCAAACTGCCCACTATGTTAAGGAAAAAACCCTAAAACCTATCTTACATCATATTCAAAACTGGACTCTAAGTGAACTAAAGATGTGAATGCAAAAGGTAAGACTATATGGTGAAAGTCTGTGTGATTCTGGATTGGAAAAAGAAAAGATTCTAAAAACACAAATACAGGAAGAGATGGCCATGGAGGCACATGCCTTTAATCTCAGCACTTGAGAGGTGGATGTCTGTGAGTTCGAGGCCAGCTTCGCCTACATAACGAGTTCCATGGCAGTGAAAGGATCATAGTGAGACTATCTCAAAAAAAAAAAAAAAAAAGGACAAGGAGTTAAGGACTTGTTAAAAACAGGCAGTAAGGACGCTAAAGCAGGAAAATTGCCACAAGACTCAGGTCGGTATGGGCTATGGTGAGTTTCAGACCAGCATGAATTATAGTGTGAGTCTCAACAATAACAAAAAGAACATTATCTATCCCTGGTAGTCATATACTATTAAGTAAAACATAACAGACACAGCTCATGGTGCCCTTGGCAACAGTTAAGAGATGAAACATTAATATTCAAATGGCAATAGAGACACCCAAAATATGCAGTGCTGAGTAATATGGAGTTCAGGAAACAAAAGAAAGACTGTAGCTCTTTGTTATCTATGAGAACTGAAAACAGATACTTGAGACAACACTATTTAAAGGGATACAAATTAAGCACAACAGAGCTGCTGCCTACAGAGGTGGGAATTGGGAATAAATGGAAAAAAATAAACATGGTAAGAGGAGACCTTGTGATAACCTATGATAAGACCTTTGTAGAACTGGAAAGTGTGATTAACTTAAACCTATGCATTTATCATTTTAAAACAAACAAACAAAAAACTCAAAAAACAAACAAACAAAAAGCAATGTCTTTATTTGGCAACAAATTCCAAAGCACAACTACTTGAAGCTCAAGCACACATTACTTTATAGTGATCATGGTCTACAATCAAATCAATCTTTCCCTAAGGGGATACTGTATTGAACCTAACACCTCGCACATGCTAAGTAAGAGTTCTACCACTGAGTATATATCCAGTTACCAACTGCCTTTCAAAAGACAGTTTTAAAAGGAAGTCAATGCCAGTCACGGTAGCATATGCTAGTCCTACACCTGGAAGGCTGAGACGGGGTGGGGTAGTTACAATGAGTTCCAGGCAGAAATAGACTACATAGTGAAACCCTACCTCAAAAATAAGTAAATATGGTTGGAAAGATGGCTCAGCAGTTAAGAGCACTTGACTGCTCTTCCAGAGAACAGGTTTGATTTCCAGCACCTACATGGTGGCTGACTCAAAACTATCCATAATTCCACTTCCAGGGGATCCAGTGGTAGGCACCAGTAACATGTGTGATGCAAAGACATTCATGCAGCCAAACATTTGTACATATAAAAAAATAAAGTAAAATGGCATTTATAAGCTGGGTCTAGTGGTATAGATAGGCCTGTAAACCTAGATACTCAAGAGACGTAGCACAGTTGCAAGGTCATGCCTGCAAATCTGGTCTGGGCTTCAGACTGAATATAAGGACAACCTGGAAAATTTGGAGTCTATCTCAGAATAAAATGTAAAGGTATAAAATAGCACAGCACTTGCTTACAAGGGTACAGCACTTGCTGACTAGTACAAGATCCTAGGTTTAACCCCTAGTACCTCACTCCTTGAGCCAACAAAGACATTTCCAAACCTGCTTTCTCTCCAATGTTTCATAAATTTATTGACTGTTTTTTCAAGACGGGATCTCAAGTAGCACAAGTTGACTTTGAATTCCTGATCCTCTTGCCTCCACCTCCCAAATGCCAGGATTACAGGTACATACTACCATGTCCAGCATATTAAGACTTTTCTGTAAGAGTTTGGTTTGCCTTCCTGGGCTCTCCTAAAATATGGTAGATAAGTCATTTATTTCAGAATCACCTGGGGTGGGAAACCTACCAGAGTGCCAAAGGATCTTATACTTACACTCAAAATCTCTAAATTTTACCAACTGTGCTAAATGGGTTTTTTTGGTATCAGAGCTGAAGAGCAAAAGAAAACTATATATGCCATGAGATGTCACAACCTGTCTTCCCAGCTATTCAGGAAGATGAAGTAGAGCTTGAGCTCAGGATTTTGAGACCAACTTAGATAACAGTACAAGAACTATCTCAAAACAAAACCAAAGCACTCTGTATGAACTGGGTGTGGTGGAACACACCTGTCACCCCAGCTCTTAGGAAGCTGAGGCAGCAGAACCAAAAGTTGGCTAGTATGGACTATAAAGAGAAAATGTCTCAAGACAAAAACAGGCCTGGAAGATACCTCTCAATCAGTAAACTGCTTGTGGTATATGAGGGCATGAGCTTGATTGCCCAGAAGCCATGTAAAGACACCAGGTGTGGCCAACGCCTGTAATCCCAGTGCTGAGAGGTAGAGGAAAGAGGCCCCCCAGGCTTTCCGGCCGGCCAGTATAGCTCACCTGTGAACTCTGCGTTCAATGAAAGACCCAGTCTCAAAAAATAAGGTGGAGGAGCACTTGGCACCACTCTCTGGTCTCCACACCCATACTAACAAAAAAAAAAAACCCCACCCTCACATCCATTAGGTTGTTTGGTCATCACCTGTAAACTATGTGGTCTTCCATGTAACACTATACATAGCAAGACAGTCTCTTACAGGAGAGACCTACAGTCATTATGTCTCATTCACCTCTGTATTCTCAGAGCATAGATACACATGTGCTGAAAAGAGTCCACTTCTTTGCTGTGTTTCTTCTGCCTAGAGGCGCCCTTCAGCATCATCCTAGATCAGTGCTCACATGGGGATATACCTAGCGTGTTTGGGAGGGGAGGGAGGGGGTAACTCACCGCCTTTCATACTCCATGTCCTGATAGGATCTTTAGGAGCTGCTGGGCCCCTCCTCAGTAGGTGGCTCCTTTCACTTCTCAGTCACCCCTGCTGCTGTCAGCATGATCTGCCAGTCTGGGTGATACCTCCTGCAGAGAATCTGCAGAGAATGGAAGGAAGAAAGGGGTCAAGGCAGTTGGAGCAGAGAGGGCCTCCTTGAGGAGACAGTCATTGCCTAGATTCCCTATATTATAGCCCAGGGACATTGTTTTCCACTTCCTTGCGCTCCTGTGCAGTAGTTCAGGAGGACAATCCCTACTTGGCTCTCTCCTTTCCTTTCCCCATAAAGCATGAGACAAGATTCCACTACCCTAGAAAACAGCAAAGCACTCATCAAAAAAAGATATCTTAGAGAGATTTGGTGGGACCACTGGCTATATGACCAAGGCTTTGCATTCTTAGACTGGTAGACAAATGTAAGCCCTTGGTTGGTTGCTGGGAAAGGAAGGCCAAGTGCTGAATGATTTGCCTAGATTAGGCACATTAGTCACAGAAATAAGACTTTCACGATAATTGGATGGGGTATAGTTGAGGGTTAGAACAGTTGCCCAGCATGTTCAAGGCCCCACTCCCAGCATCACAAAAACAACTAGCAAAACACCAAAAGACAAAACAGTAGCAAAAGACTTCACAACAGAAGGAATCCCAGACTCCTTCCCATGGGTCAAGGTATTATTTCAACCTCTCAACAAGATGCCAACTATACCCCTGACAAGGCAGTCAGAAACCCTGAAAGGCTTTTGGGGAGGCTAACTTGGCAACAAGACAGCTGCCACCTCCCTGGGCTTTTGGCCAACACAGCTCTGGTCCTCAACACAGCAAGTAGTTCAGCCCTAATATGCAGCCAGGTCCCCAGGTGGATCTCTCCCCAGAGATCTTAAGCTAAGCTTTCCAGAGGCAAAGGGGGCCTCTTTCCCAAGTGGTTCCAAAACATCTTTTTCTATCTAGTGAAAGGGAGCAACTAGTTCGTCCGACTTTTGGGACTGCCATGAGAATTACAAGAGCTGAGAGTGATTCAAGCCAAGCAGAGTTATCCCTGAATCTTAAGCTGCCACCCATTCTACAGGAACCAAGCAAAGCTAGGCAGTCACAGTACCCGCCCAACCGTAGGCTGCCATCACACCTTTCCTCTAAGTACACACGTACCTATTTTCTCTTCCACCTCAAGCCACTGGACCAGTTAACTTCTCCCAGATGGGGAAAAGAATCACAACCAGGCACCCCGGTGGCTGAGAACCTGATACAAAATGCTCAATGGCAAAAGAATGAGTCTAACATTGTCGCACACACAGTACAGAAAAGAAACAAAGTTACAGACAAGCCCCCAAGGGCCAAGATCACAGGATACCTACAATAGACACAATTAAACGGATTTCCCTTTTAACATATAGACATCAGTGTCACAGATACAATTCCCAAAAGAAGAAAGAAAAGACGGATGTATATTCTTTGCACCCCCGCCCCAAACTAACTGGGTTGGGGTCGATCAGTAACAAGACTGCTCCCTGATAAGGATCAGAGGTCAGATACAGACACCAAGGATAAAAACCATAGTCACTTTCTTTCTCCGCGCTTGCCAACACCATCCCCAATATATAAATGAATAGAGGCCACAGCCAGAGTATTTCCCTGTGGATAGTTAAGTAACACAGGGCAGTCAGCACACCCCTGCTCTAAGAACACCCCCGCAAAGTCGCAAACACGCGCGTTCCAAAAGAGAAAAGTTCGGTGGGTAAATACAGTAAGTCACAGTACCCCACTCCCATCTGTCCCTCCCTTCCCCCAACCCGCGTGCACCCATCCCGCGTCCCAATCGCGCACGCGCTTTTGCTTTCATAAGAAAAAGCTGGGGTGGGGGACCATACCCCCTTTCAGGTGCAGGCTGTGCGGGCATCCACCAGTTCTGTGAGAACTCCAACTGTACAGTCCGTCCCCGCGCCTCTTCTATGCACATCGGCCCTCTCCCCCCTCCCACGCGCCCTGATCCTTTACCTCGGTCCCCACGACCAGCAACGGCGCTCACCTTCTCGGCCCGGGCTGTCAAGGGAGGGCTCCCAGGCATCACCTCCGCCCGCCACCACCTCCTTCAGAACTGTTAGTTCAACGGGAGCCAATGCATGCAACTACCAAGTCCAAGACTGGGGGCAAAAGAGAGGAAAGGGGGAGGGGAGACGCGCCCGACGCGTTGCCCTCCCAAGGAAACTCAGTGCTGCCTCCTCCCAGCCGGCCACAGTCACCAACACAAAATGGCGACGAGAAGGAGCCGGTGCTCCGACCACCATCCACCTACTAAGGGAGCGCGCTCTGGCCGGCCTTGACGATTGGTTGTCGGTCACCATGGGCTGGCCCTGGCATTCTCTGATTGGCAAGCATATGCTACCTCCCCATTCCCCGTGAGAACGGCCCAGGAGTCCAGAAAAAAGAGTAGCTATTGGCTACCCCTATGAGGCCCGCTTTTTAGAAGCTTGCTGTCCTTTGAAGTTGAAAGACAAGTAGAAGCTCCACCTCTTTCCCTATAGGGCCGTCTAGATGTCACAGCTTTCTTCTTTTGAAGAAAATGAACAGATCTCTCAAAAACAAATCTCTCCCAGCCTGACAAAAATGATAAAAGTTGATTCGGTATCGACGCGGCGTGGGAGGTAAAAGAGAGTCCACACCTCGCCACACTCGAAAACAAACTTAGGCCAGGGATCTATTTAGCGAGGTAAGGGCGGAGCGACAAAAATCGCGCTGGGATCAACGTCAGCTGCGTATTTCCGTCCCCCACCCCCACCCCCCAGGACTCCGCAGTACAAGCCGTCATGGCGGCTCGGCTGTTAAGCTTGTATGCTCGCCGCCTGTCAGCCGCGGCGGCGATACGAGGGCTCCCGGCTGCCCGCGTTCGCTGGGAATCCTCCAGGGCTGTAATCGCCCCGTCCGGTGTGGAGAGAAAGCGCCCACGAGAACCGACCATGCTGTGGCAGGAGGACCCAGAACCCGAGGACGAAAACGTCTACGCGAAGGTGAGAGGGAGGGGAAAACTGGACGCCGAAGCGGTCAATCTGGAACAAGCAAGCCAGTGTCTAAGCGGACGTTCTCCTGCCCAAGGCTTGCGCCGTGGACAAGATCTTCAAATATTCAGGGATTTTGCCTAGCTTGTTTTCCTCTTTTTTTGTTGTTGTTTTGTTTTGATATTTTCGGCCTAGGACTCGAACCGGGATTTACTTTATTTGTAGACGGAAGTCGCACTGAAAGTGGGCAGCACCCAAAGCATGTTAGAAACATTATAATTAGGGTAATACTAGATTCTAAGGTGACAGGTGCGCGATGCCAGGCTGTGCTAGACACATTGTATCTATTAACTCGTCTAAATTCTAAAGTAGCATGATTTTGAAGTAGGCACTATAACTGTTACAGAGGTAGGCTCTGTTAACTGTTAAAGTAACATAGATGAGGATAGGAAAACCTAAGTTGCTAGCCCGAGATCACAGCTTGAGTAGGTAGTGGAGCTGATATTTGAATTCAGGACTGAATTCCGGTGCTTTATGAATAGCAGAGACTCTGGAGGCAGACATCCTGGATTGGAAGTTGTTCACTTGTATGACCTTGGACAAATAGTTTAATTTTTTGGTGCCTCAGTTTCTTTGTAAAGTGAGAAAAGTAATAGGACAGCTAAAAAAAAAATTGACCTGCTTCATATAATTGAGTCAGAATGGTCACAGCAGCTCTTGCCACTTTAGAAGTACTTAGGTGTTTATTATTGCCATTTCCACTGTACTGTGGATATTATGAGGTTTGTGTATTTGAAAAGGCCTAGCCGGGCAGTGGTGGCCGCGCCTTTAATCCCAGCACTTGGGAGGCAGAGGCAGGCGGATTTCTGAGTTCAAGGCCAGCCTGGTCTACAGAGTGAGTTCCAGGACAGCCAGGGCTGCACAGAGAAACCCTGTCTCAAAAAAAAGAAAAGAAAAACAAAGGCCTAGTATATCCGTACTTTATCAACACTAACTTCTGGTTGAGGATCTTAAGTATATAGGGTGCTATAGACTAAATGGACCCATAGGAAATTGCCAATATCCAAACATTTTTTAACCTTTATAAATAGCACTTTCCAAGGGTGTAGATTAACAGACAGGTGAGTACTCCAAAAATAAGTAGGTGAGGCCAATTATTCTTTTGGAAATAAAGTCAAAATCTTGGATAAGGAGATGGTGATGAATTCAGTGGTGAATAGATTTGGAAGAAGAGCTTTCTAGGCCTTGAGAGCAGCAAATGTCAAAGCCCTGTGGTGGGAAGGAACTTCATGTATTCTAAAAGTAGAGAAAGGATTTTAATGAGGGATAAGAGATTGGTTAGAGATTAGAGGGCAGATTAGAGACCAGAATAGAGCTTTATGGAGCAGCAGAAAGCCCTCATTGACCTCTCCTTCTCCTCAGAACCCTGATTTTCATGGTTATGACAGTGACCCTGTGGTGGACGTCTGGAATATGCGAGCTGTCTTCTTCTTTGGTTTTTCCATCGTCCTGGTCTTTGGTACCACCTTTGTGGCTTATTTGCCTGATTACAGGTATAAGGGTTGAGTGGGAAGGGGCAGAGGCAAAGGTAGAGGTTGGAGGAGTCTCTGGCCAGAATTCTTGCCCTGTACTGGTGGGGGATAGAGTGCTGAGGTGGGGAACTGCTGTCTAGTGAGCTTTCCTCACATCATACCACACTTGTTGATACTTCTAGGATGCAAGAGTGGGCCCGCCGGGAAGCTGAGAGACTTGTGAAATACCGAGAAGTCAATGGCCTCCCCATCATGGAATCCAACTACTTTGATCCCAGCAAGATCCAGTTACCAGAAGATGACTGATGAATTCCTGAGCAGGGCTTAAGAAGCATTACTCGTCTACTCCCTGCCTGTTATTTTCCTGGTTGCTCATAACACCTTATTAAAGGAACTGAAAGTATGACTGGTTACTGTTGGTTCTGTTATGGAAGAGTATATATGAGAGAGTGTGTGACAAGCTTTCAAGGGCCACTGCTGCCTTTCTTGTCTATTGCTGTGTAACACTAAGGTTTGGTGGCTTAGTACTGTAGTCCATGACCCTGTGCATTGCATAGCAAGGGTATGTGGCTCCTCTTGAATCTCAGGTGGTTGCTGTTAGGTAGTAGCTAGGGCTAAAGTCATCAGAGGCGAATTTGGTCCGTATAGTCAAGGTTTCAAAAAAAGATGTCTGGCACTTCAGTCTTCAGTACAGTAACCTGGGCTTCTTCCAAGTAGGGGTTCTCAACCTCTCTAATGCTGAGACCCTTCAATATAGTTCCTTATGTTGTGGTGAACCCCCAGCCATAAAATTATTTTCATTGCTACTTTATAACTGTAATCTTGCTACTGTTATGAATCATCGGAATGTAAATATTTTTGGAGATAAAGGGTTGCCGAAGGAGTCATGACCCACAGATTGAGAACCACTGTCTTAGAAGCGTTCAAGGCTCTTCTGGATGGAGAAGATATAAAATTCTAGAGGGACAGGTGTTCAGATACATTCTATGCAAAGCAGTGGTCAGCATAGTGGGTGCTTGAACACTTGGCCCGCCAACACTTCCTCAGCCTTTTGGCTAAGATAAAGTGCTGGATCTATCTGACACATACTTTATCTGAGGAAAATATATTAAATGATTTTTTTTTTGGATCAGGGAGATGAAATAGCTTGCTCTGTCTACTCCATGCATGAATCTGGTATTACAGGACCATTAGGAATGGTGCATTCATTGTGGGGGTTGGGGGCGGTGTTAAAAAATTGGTATGTTCCCTCTTATGTAAGTGACATCAATCTATGCCTTTCTGGTTTATAGATCAA
Source organism: Uromys caudimaculatus (assembly GCA_028551405.1). Lineage (NCBI taxonomy): Eukaryota > Metazoa > Chordata > Mammalia > Rodentia > Muridae > Uromys > Uromys caudimaculatus. The sequence continues at coordinate 588,880 of CM052722.1, forward strand.
GAATGGGTGCCTTCCGTTTTTCCCAAGCCCTACTTCATCAAGGTCTCGGCCCTTGAGAAATTTTCACTCTAGCTATACTTATATTAAATCCTAAAATCTAGAAGTTACACTTCAACTAAATCCTAAAATCCATGCCCTAGGCCCTTCTATTCTGGCTGCAAAGATCACTTCCTCTTGTTCATTGTAGCCCAGCTACTCTGCTTGTCTGTTTGGGGCCACTGAATTAAAATATAGAGCTGGAGAGATACAGGGTTCAGTTGGTAAAGTACTTGGCATGCAAGCATAAGAATCTTGAGTTCAATACTCAGAACCTAGGTATAAAAACCTGGGCATGATGGCATACACGTATAATCTTAGTGATGGCAAAGTGGATTTCTGGTGCTCATAGGCCAGCCAGGCTAACCAAATTGCTTAGCTTCAAAACAGTGGGACATCATGACAGCTCCTGAGGAATGACACTTGAGGTTAACCTCTGGCCTCCATATACACATTTGCACCCACAAACATGCACCCCCACAAATTTATATATATATATATATATGTATATATATATATAAAACAGTGAACAGTATCATCCACTATGAAGAGGTACTTTATCTACCTCTATGGCTCTACCAATAAAAGAAGAAAAAGGGAGAGGCAAGTTCCCAGGGGACTGTCAGGTTGACAGTAACCATTCTGTTCTTGTCTACCATACTGATTTAGTAGGGGAAGAGGGGAGAAAATATAGTCAAAGTACATGACATGCTTGAAAGAAATTGTATAAAACTCAATACAACATACAATGAATATATATCCACTAAAAAGGGGAAATGTCAAATCAAAAAAGTGTTACATATTCATTGTGGGAAAAGCAGTCTTGCTCTCGTGCTCAAAGTGCAATTTTTTCCCAGTAAACTTTTATAAGTATATGGATGTTTTACCTGTATGTGTGTCTGTGCACAGTATTCTTCTCTGGTGCTCAAAGAGAGTGGGAAATGGTGTCAGATCCCCTGGGACTGGAGTTCCAGAGTCATGAGCTGAGAAAACTCACTTCAGATACTGAAGCTTACAAATGAAAGCTTTAGTTTCTGAGCATTCAGGGAGGTGGCCAGTTCGAGATCTAAACTGAGTCCCTGGAGGGAAATTGTATAACATTTTTTATAGGGTGGAAAGCAAGGGGCATTGGGGTGGGCTGGTGCATTGACCAATCATATTTTGACACAAGGGGTTAAGCAAGGAAGTTAACATTAACAACTGGGTCTTATCCTTATCCGGGTTATCTGGTTTCAGGGCCCTTGGGTCAGCTTTTGTTGTCAGGTCTCCTCTTGGAATTTAGAGTGATAAGGGAACAAAGAAGTGGGCAAGCAGCATGCAGTCAATTAAGACAAGCAACACATTCATGACTTGTGTGCCTTGGTTTAGATAACAGGATAACAGCATCTTTCCTCTTACATCCTTTACTGCTTAACAGACAAACAGGAAACATCTGAAGAAGGAGGAGAGGCGTTGGGTTCCAGGCCTGGGAACACGAACTCAGTTTTGATCCTGCCAGCAAGGTGGAATTTGTTCCTGAGATGGCTGAACTCAAGAAACTACCTCTAAACATGGGGAGCCAAACCTGGGTCCTCTGGAAAAGTAGCCAGTATTTGTAACTCCTGACCCATCTCTCCAGCTCCAGCAAAAACTGTCAAGGCAGGTTTCCACTATGTAGCTCGGTCTGACCTTGAATTGTGTGATCTTCTTGCCTCAGCCTCCTAAGTACTGGAATTACAGTGTGACACTAGCCTGGCTCAGTAAAATTAAAAAATGAAATTTAATGTAGAGAAAAATGTATATAAAGGTCATTTTGTTTTTACAAATCCCTATGTGATTAGCTGTCAGATAAAGAAACAGAACATGAGGTTGACTCCTTACTATTTATTATTATGATGATGATGATGTCTGTGAGTGTGAGCACATGCGTATCACGGCCAGAATGTGGAGGTCAGAGAACAACTTCGTGGAATGGATTCTCTCCTTTCACTATGGGTTCCAGGGAATGAACTCAGATCACCACCACGCTATCATGGCAAGCAATTTGCTTGCTGGACCACCTTGCAGTTTCACTCTCCTGACTTCTAAAATATAGGCAACTTTGTCTGGTTTTGAATTTCCTATAAATAGGATCACTTTTTCTGATCACTAGAATGCAGTGTTTGTGGGATTTATTTATGCTGCTGTATACATTAGTCTTCTTTCCCTCATTGGTATATTCTACTACTGTGTTCACTGTCCTCTGTCCATGCACATGCTGCTGGCCATTTGGGTTAGCTTTTGCGTGTATATGTTACAAGTAATTCTGTGCTGGAAATGGGGCCAGAGGCCTCTTATATGCTAGGCAAGTGCTATGCTTCTATGAACATTCTTCTTCTCCTTCTATTCTGATCCAAAAGGCCTTGGTTTTGCTTTGTAATTTGTGTCAAATTGCTTCATCTCGTTGTAGGTGACCCTCTTCCCCAGGAAACAAGAATTGGGAATGGAGTCTTTTATGATGTTATGGCTTCCACAAAGCTCCGGGAAAAGCCCACACAGTTCTGAGACTTTATAGGAATCCTACAAAGACCAGGTTGTGGGAGAGTGAGTGAAGTCCCGAGCATGTACTGTTGACATAGGCATGTCCTGTCCAGAGCTCTGAGAACAATTGGCCCATGGTAAATTTGCAAAGCCACTACCCAGATGGGCTTGGCTCAAGAGATATAGCAAAGCTTTTCTGGGAGTCTGAGTGTGAGGGTTTATGAATGGTTGATCAGTGTGTGCAAAGACTAGCAACTTGCACCTGCTTCCTCTAGGAATTCTACAGCCTGATACTGCTTACCTACAGAGACCTCCTAATGAGATTAGCTAGCCCCTCTCCCTATGCTGGACCTAACAAACACGCTGAGGTTTCTCCACTGCAGCAGTTAGAGCCCCATTTGGTACAGCTTGCTGTATGTCTATCTGTTCTTTCTTCATCCCCTTGAAGCCCTTAGCCTGGGTTCAGACCCAAGCCTTGCTCACCAAGGTAAACTAGGGCTGGTAAGAGGCAGTGACAAGAGAGGTGTGATCACAAATTAGGAGGCTGGGAACTGGGAAACTCCATCTGTGGATCTGTTTAGCTTGCAGCTGCCATACTGTGATATTGAAGGAGGCATGAGATTTTCCCCTGTTCTCCTGTCTGCAACTCTAGTTCCAGGGAATCCAATGTCGTCTTTTGGACTCTGTGAGCACCTAGGCCTGAATGTGGTGCACAGATATCCATGTAGGCAAAACACCTGTACACATAATAAAATAATTAAGAAAAAAAAGATTTGGCTTTGGCCATCCTTTAATGAGAAGGCAGAGGGTTCTCAGAAGATCGGGTGGTAGAAGGCTCAGGTAGTGAAGGGCGTGATAGTTGATAGGTCCACTTTCAGCCTCCCATTACTTGAGGATAACTGCCAAGACTTAAAATCCTGTGAGGTCAGCAGATGGTCTGACCTCTAGAGCCACCTATTTGCCATGTGATTCACTGCTAGCAGGACTGAGAACTCAGAGACTCAGAGGGAAAACTGCTTCATCTCTTTAGCCTCTTGTCGTCCACAGCGTACTAAAAGCTAAACAGAACTTGGAAGCATTGAGTCTGGTCCTCCAGTTTAGATCTCTGTTCTCAGTTTGCTTCTGTAACTCCCCGGCACAAGTTGGCAATAATCCTGTGTCTTGGTTTCTAGTTTCTATTACTGTGAGAAAACATCATGATCACAAATGGACAGTGTTCCGAAAGAGACTTTGGAACACTCAGTTTTTATCAAACTCTTCCCCTCAAGGCTCAAGTACATACTCAGAAGAGGAAGCAGAGATTGTAAGAGCCAGAGGTATTGGAAGACTCCAAGGAATCAGTATCACACACAACAGGGTGATGCACATAGGAATTCATAGAAAATGTGACAGCACACAAGATCTGCAGAAGTTCAAACTAAACAAAATCCCAACAGAAAGGAGAAATGGACACAAAGTCTCACTCCTTAGCAAGAAGCTGTATGCAATAAGTAGCTGTTGAGAAAGGTAAAGTCCACTTTCTCCAATGGGGTGCCCCTGGGTAGAACTGAAGTACTCCAGGGCAGGCCTCATGCCCAGAAGTAGTTGGCCAATACAACGTAGATTTCATGCTGTTTATGGTCTTTTTGTTTTGTTTTGGTATCCTTCATCTTATTATTTATTTTGGTGTTGTTGCTTGTTTTGATGCTCAGTTTTTGTTTTTTTCCTTTTTGAGAGGGAAAGGAAGAATGAGAGAGAGAGAGAGAGAGAGAGAGAGAGAGAGAAATTTGGCAGCAAGAGACTATGAGCCACGTTGGGTGGAACTTAAACAAACATGAGACCTCATGGCTTGCTCAGTCTGCTTTCATATATAACCCAAGACCACCTACCTAGGAGTAGAACCACCCATAATGAACTGGGCCCTCCCACATCAATCATTCATCAAGAAAATGTCCCACAGGCAATCTGATGAAGTAATTTTCTCAACTAAGGTTCCTTTTCCCAGATAACTATAGTGTATATCAAGTTGGCCAAAAAAAACCCCAAAAACCAAAAAAACAAAGAAAACCAAAACACCTAACTAGCACAGATATTAAAATGGCAATAATTAGACATGGTAGGTACTTGACTCAAGTGTTTTACTTCAGTACAGAAGTAAAGAATATCAATAACACTCAGTTCCTTGATAAAAACCATCATCAAATACTGCACCAGGGTGCGCAGGGTTACTCAGCAGGTAAAGGCTCTTACCTCTAGGCCTTACGGCCTGAACTTGACCCCTCGGACCTACAGTGGAAGGAGAGAGCAAGTTGTCCTTTGACGTCCACATGTGCACTGTAGCTTATGTGTGTGCACAAAGAAATAAATCAATGCAATATAAAAGAATTTTTTAAAAAATTACTGCAACAGACTTAGCTCCAAGAGGCCTTGCTATTTAAAAAGAACAAGTGCTCAGACTCGGTGCTGGCTAATCTTATGTCAACTTGACACAGAAACTAGAGTTATCTGAAAGGAGGGAGCCTCAATTGAGAAAATGTTTTCTTAAGATCTGGCTATAAGGCATCTTCTTAATTATTAATTAATGTGGGAGGGCCCAGTCCATTGTGGGTGGCACCATCCCTGAGCTGGTGGTCCTGGGTTCTATAAGAAAGCAGGATGAACAAGCCATTGGGAGCAAGCCAGTTCCTCCGTGGCCTCTGTTTCAGCTGCAGCCTCCATGTTCCTGCTCTGTGTGAGTTCCTGTCCTCACCTCCTTTGATGATGAACAATAATATGGAAGTGTAAATATGTAAGTCCCATTGAACTAAAAGTAAATTGACCATGTAGTAAAATATTTTTGAGGAGCTAGAAAGAGATGGCTGAGTATGTGCTCTTCCAGAGGACCAGAGTTGTTTTCCCAGTCCCAATATTGGACAGCTCATAATCATCTATAATTCTAGCTCCAGGAGATTTGAGGCCTTCTTCTGACTTCAGTGGGCATCAGCAGTGAATGGAAGTTCTCCTTTCAATTGAACCTCGCTAGCAATTTTTGTGCTTTGTTTTTCTAATCTTAGCCATTTTGATGGGTAAGATGAAATCTCCAAGTAGTTTTAATATTCATTTTCCTGATTTCTATGGATGCTGAAGACCTAAACATATATTTCAACCTTTTGGATTTCTTTTGCAAATTATGCATTCAGATCTAAAGCCCATATATTGACTGGGCTGTGGGTATTTTTCCTTTAGAAAAAAAGTTCTTTAGGAATCCCAGAAAAATCACCAAGCTAACAACCACAACAGTTGGGGTGTCTCTGGCTCTTTTGCTTTCTCTTGAGACCCTTTTTCCTCCTGCTGGGTTGCCTCACCCAGCTTTGATATGAGGGCTTGTGTCTAGTCTTATTGTAGCTTGTTATGCCATGTTCGATTGACATCCTTGCAAGACCTGCTCTATTCTGAAGGAAAACAGAGGAGGAATTGATTTGGGGGAGAGAGTGTGGACTGGGAGGAGAGTAGGGAGGGAAACTGAGGTTGGGATGTATTGAAAAAAAAAGAAAAAGTTCTTTATATATTTTACATATTAATGCTCTATCAGGATTGATGGAATTAATATGGTGGAAAATAACTATTAGTCGGGGTTCTCTAGAGTCACAGAACTTATAGGCAGTCTCTATATAGTAAGGGAATTTGTTACTAACTTACAGTCTGTAGTCAAACTCCCCAACAATGGTCAGCAGTAGCTGTGAATGAAAACCCAAGGATCTAGCAGTCGCTTAGTCCCACAAGGCTCACAGGCGAAGAAGAGTGAATCTTCCTCCTTCCAATGTCCTTATGTAGATCTCCAGCAGCAGGTGTGGCCCAGATTACAGGTGTGTGTAGCACCACACCTGAAACATGTGTCTTCCAGACGCAAGATCTAGATCACAGGTGAGCCTTCTAATTCTGGATTGTAATTCACTCCAGATATAGTCAAGTTGACAATCAGAAATAGCCACTACAATAACCATTCTACCTAAAATAATTTACAGATTCAATGCAATCCCAACCAAAATCCTCATGATATTCTTCACAGAAACAGAAAAAAAATCTTAAAATTCATATAGAAGCACAAAAGACTTTGCACAGCCAAAGCAATTCTGAGTAAAAATTGTAATAAAAAGGAGAATTCTCCCTAGTTCTTGTCATTTTACCCTCTCTCCATTAATGCAGCTGCCCACGAAATCTCATTTCTAATTGCCTGACTTCCACATGTATTCAAGTTAAACACTGTGAGGTGTTATTTATAAGTAACCCCTTATAAGTACTAATAAGGAGCAAACATGGCTATGACAGCTATGTCACCAAAGCCCACTCCACCATGGAGCGAAACTACTCATGAAACTACTGTCAGTGAACTGGGGATGTAGGCAATGGTAGGGCACTGGCATAGCTTGTACCAGACCTGGGTTCAATTCTAGTGTACTACCCCACACAAAATGCTAAGGATGGTACCTTACACCTGTAACCCCAGCACTCAGGAGACAGAAGCAGAGCACTGTTGCAAGTTCAAGGTCAGTATAGCGATTTCAGAGCCAGCCGGGGCTATATAGCAAGACCTGGTACAGTACAGATTAGGGTTCTTCCTTATAGAGGAAGAAATGTTATTAGAATTAATAAGTTTCATTCAATTAAGTTTACTTATAAGCCAATCATTTTATTTCATATGTTTAGAAATATTCTGAAAACTAAAACACATTAATTAAAACATATATACAGTCAAATGCTCTTCCACTGAAAACATAGACTTGGATGTCGTAATGTCCAAATAAGTCAGTGGCAGTGCACGCCTGTAATCCTAGCACTCAAGAGGCAGAGGCAGGTGGATCTTTGAGTGGAAGGAGAGAACCAACTCTCACAAGTTATCATATGGCCTCCACATGTGTGTTGTGGCACACACACATACACACACACACATTATTTTTGTTTTGTTTTTATGTTATATGTATGGGTATTTTGCCTGCATATATGTCTGTACATCACATGTATCCATTGCACTCAGAGGCCAGAAAAGTTTTTTTTTTTAATTTTTATTTTTGATACTTTATTTACATTTCCAATGTTTCCCCTTTTCTGGGTCTCCTCTTTGGAAACCCCCTATCCCCTCCCCAACCCGCCTCTATGAGGGAATTCCACCT
>CM052722.1:597043-626007 GCA_028551405.1 Uromys caudimaculatus
ACTGTGTTCATAGCAGCCATATTTATAATAGCCAGAAGCTGGAAACAACCCAGATGTCCCTCATCAGAGGAATGGATACAGAAAATGTGGTACATTTACACAATGGAGTACTACTCAGCTATTAAAAACAATGACTTAATAAAATTGACAGTGTACTTTTATAAATAAAAAAAATCTTTAAAAAAACAAAAAAGAAAAAGATCCACATGTTTGTTGTGTGAAAGAAACACAGGCCACTGACAAGACACACGCAGATGGTGAAGAAGCTGCTTGGCTACTGTCAGCGGGCCGCCTGGTGTTACATCCAGAGAGTTTCCCCGGCCTCCTGGCGGCCTGCAATGCAGTGGGACAGTACCAAAGAACAATGTTTTCTTGAACTTGCTTCACCAATGTCTTTTATTCTGAATATATTAAGAAACATGCTGGCATATTTTGGTGTTCCCATAGACCAGGATTTGCTGATTTGTCAAAATAAAGACTATGGGTCAGCTTGGAGTATTGTTCGTATTATTGGGAGAGTGCTTCCTTTAGAGCCTTGCTTTGAGTTGATCCCCCACGTGAACTCTAAGGAGTCTGATGATTATGAACTTATGGTTCCATCTTTTGCTGATGTTTTGTGTGTGGCAACTGATGAAGAAGCCAGTTGTCTCAGATTTCGACATACTATATGGAAAAAGAAGGAGGAAGGGGAAATTGCTCCTTTTCATCCTTCAAAAGTAATTTGGGATTTGTTGTAACCTGCTCTAAGACAGAACAAAAGAGTGACAGGTGATCTTCCTGTAAGTGAAGCTGCAATTCAAAAGATAGCTGCCCATGAAGAGGAGCTGACTTTTCTCCAGTCTCAGATTGCTGCGATTGTGGCAGTGCAGGCCCTGAGAGAGCACAGAGAGACTGGCTTCATGGACTTGAGTGACAGACCCAGCATGAAGCAAGTGTCACCATCATCAGCAACCACTGGGATGAGTGCAGAGCCAGACCATGTTCCAAGTGTGGTGCTTTCTTCTCTGCCCCCACCTCTTCCTCCGCAGTTTTCTCTGCAGCCTCCAAGTTCTCTTCCCATGTAACCTGGATCTGCTCATGCACGTGATGTAGATAGTTCTAGCTACTGAAATGAAAAGGCAGCTCTCAGGTGTTAAGACCGATGATAGCCATCATTTAAAAAGCCAGAGTTCGTGATGTTCCGAACATGTTGGATGTTCTAGAGGACGTGAATAAGGTCAAACTTCAGCCTGTGGAAAGGTCACCAGGTGGTAGACCCATTCAGAAGAGGGAAAGACAGAGTTCACAATAGGATCCAGTGTCTTTAATATCTAATGCACTGAAGCAGAAGTTTGCATTTCAAGGTGATTCCTTTGGCAAAGAAAATAGATCTTGGGAGTATTTTAGGTTTTGATGTCACATTTCTCCAACAGAAAGTCAGTGACCTAAGGGAAGGAGTAATTACATAAAAGCAGTTATCCAGGGTATCAGAAGCAAAAGCTGTGCTCACACTTGGAAGGACAGATCCAGACATGCCATGTGGTATCCTTTACTGCCTGTCAGAGAATGACCACCTCTGTTAGGGTGATCTGGGACCTATCTCCGCCCAGCCTGAGGAAGACACTTAATACTGTTCATGCTTTTGGGAGATGTGGCATTTAACTGGCTACTGAAGAAGAGTTGGATGTATCGATTCCCCACTTTATATGAGTGCTACTGAAAATGAAATACATGGTTCAGTGAGTTTCCTAAAATTATGGCTTCCTACTGAGGCTCCTTTCAGTCTTGTAAGTTGCTGTGATACAGTTTATTTGGCCTTCAGCAACTTATAGATTTTTAGTGAGCAGAAGATGATGATTTTTTTCCATTAAGATAGTCACAGTTTTAGTCATGTAGGGTTGAACTTTCTAAAACTTCCTGAGGTAATAAATTATTTGACTGTAAAGTACTGCAAGTAGAAGCAGACCCTTGCTAGGTTTCATGCACACTGGCTTTGTATACACAGACAGTTGCCATGTTCCCTTTGTTCTCTATTACGTTTGCAACCTATTTTTTGTTTTGTTTTTGTAAGTAGATTTTATAATAAATGGATCTTTTGAACTTGAAAAAAAAAGACACACACAGACAAAAAGTGAAAGATCAGAAGCTGGTATACCAAGAAAGTAGAAGCCAAAAATAAACAGAAGCAGGTCTACTCATGGATCTGATAAAGTAGGCTCCAGGTCAGAAGTTATCAGAAGAGATAAAGAAGACCACTGCATAGTAATAATCACATCAAGAAGATATAACAATGGTAAATATAGATACGCCGAATATCGATGGCCCAATTTCATTAAACAAACACAACTGAACACAAAGGGATAGACAGGTTCAGTTACAGTAACAGTGGGTGACTTCAATACCCCTACTGCCATCAAAAGATAGACCATCTAGATGAGAAAGGCAGCAAAGCAATTCTAGTGCTAAACTGCACTGTAGCTGTAATGGACTTCATAGAATTGTACAGAAAATTTCACTCAACAGCTGCTTGGATACACGTTCTTCTCAGAAGCCCATGAACATTTCTCTAAAATGGATAATTCCTTCGGAGATAAAGCAAATATTAACAAATATAGAGAAATTGAAATAATCTCTTCTATGTTTACCAAATTATAATGGAGTAAGACTAAAAATTATGTGCAACAGAAACTGTCCAAATGCATGGAGACTGAAAAAGACACCCAGGAATCATTAGTAGGCTACTGAAGAAATAGAGAGAGGGAAGGTTTTAAAAATCATAGAATAAATTGAACTTATCAGAACATCTGTGGTACAGAAAAGGCAGTTCTTCTTCTTTTTTTTTTTTTTTTTTGATACATTGTCTCATGCCCTATCTCATGTCATATAGCTGAAGATGACCTTGAATTCCTGGTTTCCCAGCCACCTACCCACCCCTGCCCCCAGTTCTGGATGGCAGATGTGTACCAACATACTTGTCTAGCAAAAGCTGTTCTGTTCTGTTTGTTTATTCTTGTATATGAGTGTACACTTGCCACAGTGTCCATGTGAGGTCAGAGGACAACCAGTGGGAGTAGGTTTTCTCCTTCCACTATGTGGGACAAAACTTAGGTCAACAGGTTTGGCAGCAAGCCCCCTTTATCCTCTGAGCCATGTTGATGGCCTGACAAAGCAGTTTTGTTTTGTTTTTTTAACAGAGAAGTTTCTGGCTATGAGTACTTACATTAAAAATTCAGAGAGAACTTGAGCTTGTGAGATGATTCAGAGGGTAAGGGGACTTTTTTCCAAGTCTAATGACCTAAGTTTAACCTCTAAATCACATGGAGAAAAACAATCCCCTCAAAAACCTGGGTTATGGTGCATGTGCGCGTGTGCACGCATGCGCGCACACACACTCACACACACACACACACACACACACATTCACGTACTAAACAAATAAATGTAATAATATATTTTGTAAAGAGAAGGGGGTGGAGAGATGGCACAGCAGTTAAAAATACTTGTTGCTTTTGCAGAGGACCTGGGTTTGGTTCCCAGAATCCACATGGTAGCTAACAGCCATTCGTAGTTCCAGCTCCAAGGGACCTGATGCTTCTTCTGACATTTGTGGGCACCGGGCATGCATGTATGTGATATACATAAAATAAAAATAGATAAATCTTCAAAAATTATTTTAAAATACCAGGAAGAACTTTAGTAAATAAGTCTATCTTGCACCCTAGGGTCTTAGAATAGGAACATGCTGAGTCAAAGGCCACCAGAAGAAAGGAAACAATGAGGAGCGAGGGATTTCCGGGCTTCTGAAAGAACAAGAAAAGTAATAAATGACACAACAAATCGGTTCGGAGAGACATAAGATTCACACTCTGGCAATAAAGAAAGGCCCAGCTTGGGCCTTTCCCTACCAAATTCTATCAGACCCTATATGTTGACTGTGAGTAGTGGGGATTGAACTCAAGTTGTCAGGCTTGGTGACAAATGCTTTGACCCACCGAGCTGTCTCACCAGTCCTTAATGAACAAACTTCCAGGTTGTAAGGGATTAGTGTTGTTTTCCTGATGGACATGGCATTCTCTAAGCTACATGCTTTGTCAGTCGGTCCTTTTACACCTACAAGTTGAGCCTGAATGATTCTGCACTGTTACATTCTGGCTGCTGCATGTGCCATCCATTCCTGTGGCATTAACTTTGACATCTCTGTGACAGGCTGCAGGAAACAATAGTAATTGTGATTTTTGTCTTTAGACAATGAGAAACTTTTGTAAAATAGTTGTCAATGAGCTCTATGGCTTCACTCTCCTTTCAACATAAAATACTTGAAGGTCTGAAACGTAGGAGGAAGCATTTTAAAAGAATAAAAGCACACCAACCAATGAAAACATTGCCAATCTTATCACAAATTATTAGAACCTCCTGGCATGCTGAAATCAAATGGTCATAAGCTCAAAACAAATTAGTGACTTGTTTATGTTGTCCTTTTACCCCTTTTTATGCCTTTGCCATCTGGATTAGTGACATTATTCAAATGCAATGGAATCTCCGGCAAGTGCAGAAATGACCAGGCTGCCTCTTTCATTTACTCATAGTCACTCTCAGGGGTGGGAGAAGGACTCTATGCATCTTTCCCCCCTTTTGACTGGCAGCCAGGCTCTAGGCATCCTACCAGACTTGGCAAGGTGCTGGCCTTTCCTGTTCTGGGAGAAGCACCCATTGTCCCTCAGAGCATCTTTTTTCTCTTCCTGGCTGGGTTTCTTGCCCACCCCCTTTGTCTTGCTGTGGTGGCTTTCATGGTGCTGGAAGCTCCTCTTCAGGTCATCGACAGAGTAGGTGGTGGTGGCAGTGGAAGTGGTGGCATAAGAGGAAAGAAGGAGAAGGAGGAGGAAAAGGAGGAGGAGATGGAGTCACTGGCTAATGAGATGTCCAGGGCTTTGGAAGATTTCGTAAGGCGGCTATAGTTGTGATCCTCCCTGGGGTCTCTACTGACCACCTTGAAGCTACATGATGGTTTGCTCTTAGTCCCTACCTGGTTGATGTCTGGTGACCCCTTTCCTTGAAACTGATCTTCTCCCAGAGGGAGTGACTGGCTGTGGCTGGATGTCAGGAAACAGCTCTCTGCTCAGAATATGGGCTTTGCTTTCTAACATTCCTGGAGAAAGACTTGCAGGCATCTCAGGGTGAGTATTCAAAATTTTCATGACATTGGTGGCATCAACATCAAGAATTTGCAGAAAGGCTCTGCTCTTCTTGAAGAAGCTACTTCTGTCGCAGGTGGGTAGGTCTTTGATGTATCTGAGGAGTGAGAAGTGGATAGTCAGGTGCCTTTCACAGCTCGAATTAGATTTTGTCTATGTGATGGGTGTATGTACCAAAATGACCCTTTGCCAATGCTCTGACTTGTCTCTGTGTCTACTTTGTTGAAACACTTATTCAGTGACAAGTTATGTCTCACAGAGTTTTTCCATCCAATTGGTATGTTTGCAAAATATGGGAAATGTTCCAAGATTCAGTTTTAGATATCCCTCACTGGCAGATGCTTAGTTGGAGAGTCCTGGATGGCCATAAGCATGAGGCAGCTAAAGGGACAGGAAGGCTTGCCGCTGAAGTTCTGACTGTCATTGGAGTGTATAAGGGGACCTGTGGGGCATTACTTTCTAGGGCTGACACTCCTAAGGGCCAACTCCCCAAAGTATTTAAAGTTCTTGCTCTTGAGCAGCCAGTTCAGGCTGGTCAGCTCTTCATTTTACCAAGTCCCTTCTAACTTGTGAGGCTGAGGAGTGACAAAATGACACTGACTATGTTGCTTTTTAGAGGCAGGGCTGACCCAACTCACTGATAGAAAGCACTGGGTGAGAGGGGTCTCAAAGGCTGCAGGACACTGTCACTGTTGCTCTTCAGGGCAGCTGACAACTTTTGAGGGCTCCTGGTAGACATCATTTGGTGGTCCTGCAAAGGAGCCACACCCAGGTGATGAACTGCCCATGTGGGTCCCAGGAGCTGGAGGTCAGGGAGCTGGGAGCGCTGAGCTACATGGGACCTGCAGCCACTGCCATCTGTCTGCACATCCTCCCACCTGCCCTTGGTGCTTCCAGCCTTGTAGTCCTGCCTCCTTCTTGCCTCTGCCAGGTCCCTGAATAAGTTGCCAGTTTTATAAGACTTACTGATTTTACTTTAGTCCTTCAACTATACACACAGTGTTAACATTTTAACATATCTCCACACCATCTTAAGTGTTCTAATCTGTCCTCAATGTCACAATCTCATCTTGGCGAATTTAACCGAGTTGCTTTAGACCCTACGGGATACTTGACCTCTAGCATGTCTCAGTCGTCTGCATGTCATTCTAGTTCTCTCAGGCAGTCAAGGTTTGTCTTTATCATAATCATATCTTTCCAAAAAAGGGGGAGTTCATCATTTGGGAAGATGTCAAAAGTTTCAGAACCACCTGAGTAGCCAGGCTTTGCTTGATCTGTTTAGTGTCTTATGTAGAGGAAGATGTTGGGCTTATTAGTGAGTGTGACATTTCCAATTCTTGACATTTCCAGCAGGTGGAGTTGCAGCTTAATCAGATTACTGAATATGGGTGTATTGAACTTGTTTGCTCAGTAGGTGGCACCATTAGAAAAGGTTTAATTTTTACTGATTTACCAGGATATCTTAAACAGTGGTTCTCAACCTGTGAGTCATGACCCCTGGGGTGGGGTCCACTGAGCCTTCACGGGGATTGCTTAAGACCACCGGAAAACATAGATATTTACATTGTGATTCTTTTTTTCCCCCAGATTTATTTATTTTATTTATATGAGTACACTGTTGCTGTTTTCAGACACACCAGAAGAGGGCATCAGATCCCATTACAGATGCTTGTGAGCTACCATGTGGTTGCTGGGACTTGAACTCAGGACCTCTGGAAGAGCAGTCAAGGGCTCTTAAGCACTGAGCCATCTCTCCAGCCCTATATTGTGATTCTTACCAATATCAAAATTATAGTTATGAAATGACAATGAAAATAATTTTGTGTTTGGAGATCACTGCGATGAGGAACAGTATTAAAGGACTGCAGCATTAAGAAGGTTGAGAAGCACTGTCAGAAAGGGATATGTGTGCGCCCCAATTGGGTGTGACCAATCTTACTTATGAAGGGCACTATTCCTAAATCTATTCTACATTGTTGGCACAAATCTGGGGATGTTCTTTTGTTGCTGCTATTTTTGAGACAAGCTTTCACTATGTAGCCTTGGCTGGCCTCGAACTCAGAGTCTTTGCCTCCATAGTGTTGGGACTGAAGTTGTGTACCACCATACTCAAACTGGTTCCTAAAGTTTGTGGGTAAGACACTCAGTTCCTTGGCCTAGTTGTTTATAAAAGTTCACTTTGCAATATAATATTATAGTTAAGACTGCCATATTTTGGCTATGCTTTTAATCCAATCTAAGTTCCTTTCAGGTCCCAGCTAATGCTGCTGAGATTAAGCTGTGAGACACTCCAAGTTACTCCATATTGTGTGGCAGTCTTTTCAGACTGTGAATTGCTTTGAAAGACTTTATTTAAAATTTTAAATATATATTTATTGTGTGTGTGGTGCGTATGTGTGTAAGCGTGGAAGCATATGTATGAAGAGTTGGTTCTTTCCTTCTACCATGAGATCCTGGAGTTACTACCTTCTACCATGAGACCCAGGTTATTAGGTTTGTATGGCAAACACTTACCTGGTGAGTGTTTGCTAGCTTGAGAGAGTTCATCTTACAAGCAACTTTGGAATACATTTTGAGGAGGAGTCTGCACCTGGGTGGAAACATGAATAGTAACACATGTCTTGCACTACCCACACAGCACAAACCATAAACAGCTTATTCCTAGGAGTGAAAAAGTGCTACTCGATGAACTTATTGAGCGACCTGGACACTGGTGGTTTGAATAAAAATGCCTCCATAGACTCTATTTGAATGTTTAGTCATCAGGGAGTAGCACTACTTAGAAGGATTAGGAGGTGTGGCCTTGATGGACTAGGTGTGGCCTTGGAGGAAATGTGTCACTGGGGGGTGGGGTGGGCTTTGAGGTTTCAGAAGCACAAGCCAGGGCTAATGTTTTCTCTCTCTCCTCCTGATGCCTACAAATCTGGACTTATATCCTTTAGGTATTTCTCTATCACCATATCTGCCTGCATGCCACCATGCTCCCTGCAATGATAATTGACTAAACCTTTGAAACTGCAAGCACAGCCCAATTAAATTCTGTCCTTTATAAGAGTAGCCATGGTCTTGGTGTCTATTCATAGCAATACAATACAGACAAAGACAGATGTTGGTACCAGGGAGCAGGATATTGCTATGATAGGTCTGACCATGATGTTTACTGGAGGAACGTGGAACACTTTGGGACTTTGGATTAGGAAAGCAGTTGATTGTTTTAAACAGGGCTTAATGGGCCATACTAGTAGTATTGAAAGCAATGTTGTTATAAAGATCTAACTCAAGAGGTTTCAGAGGGCAAGAACATTAGTAAATGGCCTAGAAGCTGTTCTTGTAATATTTTGGTGAATCATGTGGCTGCTTTCTGCCTGTGTCCAAAAACAAATGAACAAACAAACAAACAAACAAACCTACCTGAGGCTAAATTGAAGACTTTTATATTCACATTGTTATAGAGGGTGTTTCAAAACAGCTTTGTATTGATTCTGTCATATGGTTATTAGTGGTCAATCTTAAGCAGATCTATAATGAAAAGGAGCAAGCTGAGCAAGGAAAAATATAAAATGTACAGTTTGAGGAGAAAACGGGCACCAGGAAGTGGAATACAGCTAAACTAAATCCAGCACTCAAGGAGATAAAAAGTTCAAAGAGAAGCCTGCTGCTAAATGGAATAAAGGGAATGGTGACCCCAGGACAGGATGCCACCTAGCCAAGTTTCTGATTTGTGAAAAGGAATTAAAGAAGAGCTGAAGCAGTGAAGGAAGTCATCAAAGACAGCAAGGTGATGCAGATGTAACTGAAAGTGTCCCCCAGCACACAGCAGAACTTGGCAGCTTCAGCCATGTGGCTCTGACTTTAGAGTCAAGGATACAAGAATAGGGTTGTGGAATCTCCCTCTGTGGATAAGGAAAGTCACTGAAGCCAGTTGTATATCAGGGGTGTCCCTGAATGAAGACCTAGAAAGGCCATTGTGTGATACTGTAAATGTGAAGCAGGGATTTCACTGGAGATCCCAAGATGTTGGAGATACCAGAGTTGTAGGGTACCTACCAAGGAGACCTTCTAAGAGGGAGTGGAAGCAGCGAGAGAGAGAGAGAGAGAGAGAGAGAGAGAGAGAGAGAGAGAGAGAGGAGTGTATTGTAGTCAAAAGCTGGAAGGAGTTGAAGATCTGAAGAACACTTAGATATCAGACAGAGAGAGGCAGAGTTTGGAGTTTGCCCAGTTGCTCTTTAGTCTTGCTTTGGTCCAGTATTTCCTTACTACGCCCCTTTCTTCTCCTTTTGGAATGGCAATGCCATTATATATGGGAAGAATACAATCTGATATTTTAAAGTTTGATTTTACAGTTGAGAGTCCTGAGTCTCAGAAGAGACTTTGGACTTTTAAACAAGTCTTGAGACTGTAAAAGACTATGGCAACCTTTGAAGCTGGACTGAATGCACTGTTGCATGATGATGTGGCTACAAGCCTCTGTGGGTTCAGGGACTGGAATAGTGTTTCTTCACAGCAATAGAACACTGAGTAAACACCTAACACTGAGATGGTGACAGCCCTTATTGACTTATCATTAGCTACTTGGTGTGTGCATCAAGGACTGATGGGCAGAGAACTTTTCACTGTCCTGGAAACGTAAACTCCCCTTGGTTTCTACTGTTTATGTAGCTTTCTGGAATGGCTGTTTGTTCAACCTCTTGTTTACCTACCCAGACCTGCCATCTGTTCATCCATCTGCCTGTTCACTCTTCTGAGCTAGCTGGACCCTTTCACTTCTGCAGCATGACTAAACTCTACAGCTTATCTTTTATCCTGGAGCTCAAATCTAAGGCCAGTAGCCAGCAGCTAGATCTCAGCTTTGTTCGGTTGATACCTTATCAATGCAGACTCTATTTGAACTTCCATCAGCTTCTGTGCTTCTCAGTTCTGACAAACTGTTGAATTCTGCTGTAGCCTCTGAACTCCTTACAATCACTGTGTAACTTTTATATATAAATACATATCTCTATACACATATATGTGTATGCATATATATATTTTATATATTGTATGTATTATGTAATCTGAGAGTTAATATAATTAAAAAGATTGGAATAAAAGAATTTTGTGGCTGGAAAGATGGTTCAGCAGTTGAGATTGAGGACTGCCCTTGTAAAGGACTTAAGTTTGGTTCCTAGTACACAACTGCCTGTAACTCCAGTTACAGGGTTTCTGATGCCTTCTCCAGGACTCTTCGGGCACCTGCTCTCTACAGGTACACATTCCCAAACAGACAAATACATATAAACATAATTCAAATAAAAATAAGTCCACTTAATAAGAGGGAAATCATTCCTGATACCTGAAACCTAAACAATTACCTGCCTACAACCACTTTACTAAACATTTGTCCTTGTACCCACAGATAAGTGTAGTCCTCACCATTCACTAGTGAAAACTATCTTTGCAACAGATGGATAGGACTGTAGAAAACCAGTCAAAATGCAGTGTTGTATAGCCCAATCTCAATGGATACATCTACAAAATACTCCCAAACCTAAGGCTCAGTGACCATTACAAAGTGAGTGTGGGTGTATGGGTGTGTGATGGGGCAGAAACATTGTAAGAGCCAGAGGATACTGGAGTATGTTGTGAAAGTATACCTACAAGGAACATCACATGTTATATCTACAAAGTCTCACCAACATGACTGCTCAAGCATGAACTGAACAAGGATGACTCCAACAGGCACGCAAAAGTGGATGGGATAAAGCTCACAAGATATCAACCATATACAAAGAATCATAGGCAACTGAGAAAAGCTGGGAGCAGGGGAGGTGGTCCCCCTCAGGAAGGAGCACAGCAATTGGTTGTTCACTGCCAAATGGGTAGCCTTGAAAACATACATATAAGTAACACTATATGGACTGAGCAGGTTATATTTAGGAATATATATGTATGTACATATATTCACACCATAATCACCACCACCAATAACAAAATAACAGGAAATGAACAATCATTGGCCATTGATTTTCTCACCATCAAAGATCTCAATTCTTCAACAAAATGATACAGACTAGGGCTGGAGAGATGGCTCAGTGATTAAGAGCACTGAGTGCTCTTCCAGAGGTTCTGAGTTCAATTCTCAGCAACCACATGGCTCACAACCATCTGTAATAGGATCTGATGCTCTCTTCTGGTGTGTCTGGACAGTGACAGTGTATATATATAAACATCAAATAAATAAATCTTTAAAAAAAAAAAGACACAGACTAACAGAATGGATGAGAAAACAGGATCCATTCTTCTGCTGCATCCTAGAAACACACCTCAACATCCAGGATAGACATCACCTCAGGGTAAAGGTTGAAAAAAGATATTCCAAGCAAATATACCTAAGAAACAAGCTGGTGTAGTCATTTTAATATCTGACAAAATAGATTTCAAACCAAAACTAATCAGAAGAGATACTACACACTCATCAAAGAAAAAATCCACCAGGAGGACATGGCAATTCTTAAAGTCTATGCTCCAAACATAAGTACTCCCAAGTTTGTAAAAGAAACACTATTACAGCTTAAATCACACATTGACCCTCACATACAGATAGTCAGAGACTTCAATATCTCACTCTTACCAAGAGACCAGTCACACAGGCAAAAACTAAATTGAGAAATAGAAAAACTAACTTAATTTCAGTTATAAACCAAACTGATATTTGCAGAATATTTCACCTAAACACAAAATAATATAGCTTCTCAGTACCTCATGGAACTTTTTCCAAAATTGGTCACATACTTGGACACAAAGAAAATCTCAACAGATACAAGAAAATCAAAATAGCATTCTGCATCCTGTCTGAGCACCATGGATTAAAGCTGGATATCAACAACAAAAACAAGAGAAAACTTACAAACTCATGGGAACTGAACAACTCTTTACTGAATGACAAATACATGAAGACAGAAATTAAGGACTTTGTAGATGTGAATAAAAATGAATACACAACATACTCAGACTTATGGGACACAGTAAGGGCTGCTCTAAGAAGCAAATTCATGGTACTAAGTGGCAATGTAAAAAATTGGAGCAATCTCATACTAGGAACGTAACTGTATACCTGAAAGCTCTGGAACAAAAAGGAGAAAATATACCCAAAATGAGTAGATGAAAAAAAAAGGTCAACTTCAGGGCTGAAATCAATAAAAATTGAACCAACCAAACAAACAATACAAAGAATCAATGAAACAAAGAGTTGGTTTTTTGAGAAAATCAGTAAGATTGACAAGCTCTTATTTAGATTAACTAAAATTCATAGAGAGACTATTCAAATTAACAAAATCAGAAATGAAAAGTGAAACATAACAACAGATACTGAGGCAATCCAAAGAATCATAAGGATATACTTTTAAAATCTGTATTCCACAAAATTGGAAAATCTAAAAGAAATGGTTAATTTTCTCAATAGGTACCACTTACAAAGTTAAGTCAAAATTAGATAAACAATTTAAAAGAACTATAACCCCTAGTGAAATAGAAGCAGTAGTTTAAAGTCTCCCAACCCCCCCCCCCAAAAAAACAAAAAAACCCAAACAAACAAACAAACAAAAAACCAAAAACAAATAAAAGGCCCTGGGCCAGATGCTTTTAGCACAGAATTCTAACAGACCTTCAAAGAAGAGTTAATGCTAATATTCCTCAAGCTATTCCACAAAACAGAAACAGAAGGGACATTGCCCAATACATTTTATAAGGCTACAGTTACCCTGATACTCAAACCACATAAAGACCCAACAAAGAAAGAATTACAGACCAAGTTTCCTCATGAACATAGAAGCAAAAATACTCAATAAAATACATGCAAACTGAACCCAAGCACACATCAAAAAGATCATCCATTATGCATCCCAGGGATGCAGGGATGGTTCAATACATGAAAATCCATCAATGCAATCCACCATATAAACAAACTGAAAGAAAATGATCTAATGATCATCTCATTAGATGCTGAAAAGTCCTTTGATAAAATCCAACACCCATTCATGATAAAAGCCCTGGAGAGATTAAGGATACAAGGGACCTAAAACTTAAAAATGGCAGCTTACAGCAAGCCTACTATAGTCAACATCAAATTAAATGGAGAGAAACTCAAAGCTAGCATCTTGTGGGCAGTCAAGGCAGAGCAGCTGACAGATCTTGAGTTAGTTACTTGTGATCATTTCTCTGGTTGAATCACCTTTCCCTTTGGTCTGAGAGATCATGAATAGGGTTAGAGGACTCCTTACTGGCCCTACCATGTATTCACGTATGACCAGTTCCAATAAAGATTACCTCAGTCTCCCTCCATCCAGTTCCTGCCATATGATCTATGAAAGACTACTCAGTGGGTCAGTATTTCCCCCTCAAAGCCCCTCCCATTCTCAGGGGTTTTTTTCCCCCTCAGTTTTTTAAAAATAACTTTATGTTGCCTCTGCTCACTCCTTGTTCATGGTTTCTTACTCTTGTTGCTTCATGAGGCAACAAGGTTAAAAGCTGTTGTTTCCATGACTATAGTGGTGCAAGCCTTTAATACCAGCACTCTGTAGGTTGGGCCAGGTGCATGCACATCTATGAGTTCCAAGCCATCTTGATTTACACAGCAACTTTCAGGCCAGCCAGGGCTACACAGTAAGTCCCTGTCTTATAAAAATAGCACAGTTTCAGGGTGGCTTTAATGACCTTTGACCTTCTGGCACTCTGTTCATGAGTTAAGATCACTAAGAACCAAAACCAGGCTGGTTTCTCAAAACAAACAAACAAACCCACATCAGGGACAGAGAGGAAACAAATGCACCCAAATGTCCAGTCTCAGGACAGGCAAAGGGTTTTATCTTAACATAATAGCGAGATGCTCATTTTCTACCTATTCAAACATAACCTGCACAGACAGCCCCAAATAATGGTCCATGGCCTGAGAGCTCTTTAACTGTTATATAAAAGGACCTCATTCCCCTTGAGAGGCCCTATTATCTCTCTTGCTGTAGGCATACAATTTGACAAAAATATCTCTTGACCCCCCCCTTCCCAAAGACTGAATTTTTGGCAGACCTCACAACAAAGTTAATAATCACTCTAGAACACTTAAGGTTATGCACTTAACCTCTTCTACTGTGTGCTTGGCCTGCTTAAATGTAACCAATTGTGTAAGACTCCACTGAGCCTTAACTACTGGGGACCCTCCCCCCCAAGTGAACAATGTCGAACAACGGATTCATGCAAAAGCAAGAGGAATTTATTGTTCCGGCACGCTGGGGTCATCCTGCACCTGAAGGAGAGGCGGAGACCCCAGGCGGACCATTCGGAGAGTTTTTATACAGTTTCTAGGGATGGAATAGAGAGAGCAGCACCCATTAGGCACAATATGATTGACGGAACAGTGTGACCTTTAAACTGACTGGTCTTTAGGGAATGAGGTAGTAGGGGCTTAATCAACCTCTCTCCTTTGTAGCCTATGTGCTCTCTGACTTGTCTCTTCCAGGAGGGGAGGGGTCCTTTGTTAGGACCAGATGGCATCCAGGCAGACATAGGGGCAATCAGACATAAGACAGCATTAGAGCAGACACAGACATATGTAACTGAAGACTATAGATAGGACAGTAATGACAGACTAGAGATAAATGGAAGTGGAGACAGGGAGAGAAGTGGAGAATTCAAATTTGAGTTCTCTCTTGATGAAATTATGCCAAGAGGAAGTATTGTGTTTTTATTCCTTAAAGTGACATGGATGCATTTTGGTGCTTCTGAGATTATCTTTAATGTGTTAACTGTTAAAGCTTGCCTTATTTCAGTCTTTCCCACAGCCTATAGCTGTCAGGTCTCAAAGAAACTCAATTTCCCCAAATTCTAAACGGCAGAAGGGACAAATGGCTATCTGTGGTGCCTATTAGCATCCCAAAGTGCATGCTGGCCTCCAGGCTTCCTCAGCATCACGAGTACCTGTTACATAGTTCAGAGTCCACTCTAGCATCCCAGCTCTTCTCTCCTCCCCTCCCCTAAACCCCCTCAAGCTAAAGCTAAGCAAACCAAGTTTTGTTTTTTGTTTTTTTTAAATACATATTTCCTCTTGGGGGAACTCAACAAGGCTGTTTTCCCACCAGTTTGAAGGCCTTGTTTCCAAGTTGGATTGGAGAATCCTACATTTTGTCTTCTCTGAGTCCTGTTGTGCTACCCATGTTGACCTGCAGCACAGCTGTATTTTAGAACAGGGAAACATGACAAATGTTGCCGCTGCTGTGACAAAGCTCACAGGCTCCTCCCTGCTCCCCCAGCTACTCTTTCTTCCTATAGCTCTCCTATTTCAGCTATGCTTGCTCTCTGTCTCTCTCTGTCTCTCCTCTTTCTGCTCTTCCACTTTACCTCTTTCTAAGTTCCTTTCTCTATTTCTTTGCTTTGCTCCTACTTCTCTCATGGCCAGGCCCAATCTGCTGGTCATGTTCAGTCTACTTCTTTCTCTCTCTACTCTGGACTCTTCAGATGTCTCTGGCTAATCTCTCTCTCATATCTATAATAAAAACCTTCCCCCTAACCTATACCATGGATCAGTCATGTTGTCAGCTTATACAATAGTCATCTTAAAAATTTTACATTCGCCGGGCAGTGGTGGCACATGCCTTTAATCCCAGCACTTGGGAGGCAGAGGCAGGCAGATTTCTGAGTTCGAGGCCAGCCTGGTCTACAGAGTGAGTTCCAGGACAGCCAGGGCTGCACAGAGAAACCCTGTCTCAAAAACCAAAAAAAATTTTTTTACATTATTTATATATTGATGTATGTGTATGTGCATGTGTGCATGTGTGTGCATGCGTGCATGTGTGTGTGCATGTGTGCATGTGTGTGTGCATGCGTGCATGCATG
This sequence comes from Uromys caudimaculatus, assembly GCA_028551405.1. NCBI lineage: Eukaryota > Metazoa > Chordata > Mammalia > Rodentia > Muridae > Uromys > Uromys caudimaculatus. The sequence continues at coordinate 613,078 of CM052722.1, forward strand.
CACATGCATGGACTGATGCATGGCACTGCATTCATTTGGAGGTCAGAGAATGCCTTACAGCAGTGTAAGCAGTAGAACACTCTCTAACATGTGGCTCTGAGGATAAAACCCAGATTGTCAGTCTTGACTGTAAGTGCCTTTACCCAGTCTTTACTACAATGTGTACATCAATTCTGGTCTGGTAAATATACTTTTATCTTCCCTCTCCCAACCTTTGCTTATTGTTATTATCCTGTTATGACCAAGTACTAGGTCACATAAAATTTGGTGCCTGTACAATGACTAGTGATGGTGAGGCAGGGCCTCAGACCTGCTATATTTGTCCAGGCTGGCCTAGAACTGAACTCAAGCCATTTCTTGATTTGGTTTCTCAAATAACTAAAACTATAAGAGTGTATCAGTGCACTCTGCAAAGCTTTTATCTGAAATATACTTAAAACTTATGCATCATAACCTTGACAAGTTGAAACTTTGTCCAGAGGGGGATATGGAGCCTGAGAAGACTTTATAGCAGAAAAGTAACCCCAGCTTAAAACTAGCTAGCTCATGTTTCAACTGAGTGGCCTTGGGCAAGTCACTTATTCTCTCAGAACCCATTTCCTAATGAAGATAATAGCGGCCAGTTAGCTCCCAATCTGCACCTGGAACCAGAAATGGCCTGTAACAGGAAACCAACCAACCAACCAAAGCCTTCAGAGCTTGCTATACATTCTAATTACCTCCTATACACCCAATCTCCTTTTCAAGCAATGCGCCACTCTAATGTGCCCATCATTCAAAACTCAACACTGCCATTTGTCTATGTTTCCACATCTATATTACAGAGATAACAAAGGCCTATCTGTAAGGCTTTGATGAGACATGAAAGACATTTAGAATTGTTCCTAGCACATATAAACAGTTAATAAATGTCATGTTGCAGGATATTTGATCATACTGTGAACCCTGAGATTGTGTTGTGGTGTGGCTCAGCCTTTAAGCACACACCTTTAATCCCTCTGGCAGGAATACAGACAAACTCTTAGTTCACACCTTTAATCCCAAACATCAGAGGTAAATTTAGTTTGTAGAAGGAAGCACCTTTGTTTGAAAGACATATCTAATTGAGTGGCAGACAAAGAGACGAATCAGAGAAAGGTTTGACAGAATAGGATCTGTCCAATTTTTATTGAGGACAGAGGAAAGGGAAGCTCCTTGAGGGACAGTGCAAAGAGACAGTTATAGAAAAACAGGCTGCAGAGAGAAAAGATGGGTGAATCCAGAAAGAGCCAGAGAATGAGAAGGAGCCAGAAGATCAGAACAGATTGCCAAAGTTAGTATAAGGCCAAGCAGAGCAATTAAGGAGAAACTGAGAGAAGCCAGATAGAACTGGTCAGCTGGAGAGGAGTTTCAGCCAGAACAGCTGAGTTGAACCAGCCAGCCAAAGTTCAGAAAGAGCTAGGAAAGAGTGAATTAAGTCTCAGAGGCTGAAAACTTTTGAGGCCTAGATTAGATTATAGCTTCCAGGTTAGCCTAGGTTAGCGAATGTAAGCCTCTGAGATGACAATCACATACAGGAAAATAAAATATACTTTACAATGTCAATCAAGGACTAGGGTTGTAGCTAATTGGCAGGTTTAATAGCTGTAAAGCCCCGAGTTCCACCCCCAGCACCTCAAAAAAAGTACATATTGAAGTCTCTCTGTGCCAAATCACTCACAATTTTGTCATAAACCAACCATGAGAAAAGAAAAAGAGGGACTGGAGAGATGAAGAACAATGACTGTTCTTCCCTAGGACCAGGATTTGATTCCCAACACCCACATAGTAGCTCACAAGTTTCCGCAACTCCAGTCCTCTATACTGGACTCCATGGGCACCAGCCACACAAGTAGTGCACAGATATATGTGCACACAAAATAATTTAAAATTACACATAAAATAATAAATAAAATTATAATAAAATTTCTAATAAAAAAAGAAAGAAAAAGAGCTGGGTGGTAGTGGCGCACGCGTTTAGTCCCAACACTCGGGAGGCAGAGGCAGATGGATCTCTGAGTTTGAGACCAGCCTGGTCTACAGAGTGAGTTCCAGGACAGCCAGGGCTACACAGAGAAACCCTGTCTCAAAAATATAAATAAATAAAAAGAAAGAAAGGAAGAAAGAAAAGAAACAGAGACAATCACATTTCTGTGTATTGCAAGTATCATCAGCATAAAATAGTAGAACCTGCCTCTCTCCCTCCCCCCCCTTTTTCTCTCTCCTTCTCTCCCTCCCTTTCTTCCTCCCTCCCCCCCTCTCTTTCTTTCTTTCTTGTTTTTGGGTTTTCAAGAAAAACTCTCACTTTTAGATTAAGCTGGCCTGAAACTCACTGCATAGCCCAGGCTAGTCTTAAACTCATTTCTCTTCCGCTTCTTGAGTGGTTCACGACATGAATTAACTGAATTCATGAGAGTTTCTATGTCATTTTCACTAGTTGACGTTAGTATTAATTAGTAATTACTAATCTTTATAAGATTCTCCTATGAGACCTTCCTGTTGTGGGGTTTTCTTTTTTAAGTATAGAGATCCTAGATTTATGAAAGTCAGATAATGACAAGATAGCTCAGCACATACCTCACTAATTTGACCAAGTTCAATTCCTGAACATATGTGAAGGCGAAAGGATAGGACCAACTCCATAAAGGTGTTCTCTGACCTCCACACATACGCTAAACTGTGGCACCTGCCTTTAATCCCAGCACTCAATAGGCAGAGGCAGGCAGATCTCTGTGAGTTCCAAGTCTACCTCATTTACATAGTGAGCTCCAGGTTACCTAGAGTTACATAGTGAAACCTTGTTTCAAATTTCAAAAAATAGAAAAGTAAAAAAGAACTTCCAAGAATGAGAGAGATTTCAAGGGAGGAATACCTCTATTGTGATTTTTGTGTTTTGTTAAAGAATCTATAGATTATAAGTAAGTTAATGTCCTCAGACTTACTAATATCAGTACAATTAATACATTTTCTTTAAATTTTAATTTAAAATCAGTGGCAATAGATTTTTAAAAATAACTCAAAAGTTAAAAATAAAGACATCAAAAATAGGGCTGAAGAGATGGCTCAGAGATTGAGAACATTGACTACTCTTCCAGAGGTCCTGAGTTCAATTCCCACCAACCACATGGTGGCTCACAACCATCTGTAATGGGATCCAGAACCTTCTTCTGGCATGCAGACATATATGCAGGCAGAACACTGTGTGCATAATAAATAAATGCTTTTTAAAAAAGACATGAAAATAAAACAGTAAAGTAGCAAAGTTAAAGTTAAAAGATGAAAACTAAGTAAAAATAAAATAAAAAGTACATTTTCCTCTGGGCTGGTTGCATTTATTGCAGCATAAACGTGAATGTGCTCTAAGTCTGTGCTATGATTATTTAGAGTTCTTCTTTGGTGTATACCCAAGAGTAGTCTCTGGGTCACATGCTAGCTCTACTTTTAGTTAAGTCTGTTCTTTTGTTTTTTGAGGAATCTCCACACTAACTTGGATACTGGTTGCACCAGTTTACATACCATAGGAGTCTCTCTTTCCCTATATGCTCACCAGAAATTGCCTTGTTTTCTCGATGCCAGCCATTCCTTTATTCATTCAAAAAGATTGAAACTGCTCACTTTGAAAGACTCTGGGCCAGAAATGCTCCAGGGCTTCTGCTGGTGAAGAGGATGGCCATAATGGTATCAGTAGAAGAAAGAGGGGAAACCAGGACATTGATGTAGTTTCACTAAGGAAGACCTTCATGGTCTATTTTCATAGAATCCTTATCCTGATTTTACAACCAGAGAAGTACTAGCCTACCAAGTTCACTGTCAAGTGTCTGCAGTTAATGACTGGTTCCAGGACAGCACAGGCAGACTTTTATAAAAAGAGATACAGAACTGTCGCACGGAAGCAACAAGACTACCTATCCTGAGTTCATTGACTTAAGTTTTTAAAAAAAATTATTCGTATGAGTGTTTTGCTAATATGTATGTTGGTGGACCAAATGAATGACTGGTAGTCCCCTGGATCTGGGGTTATGGATGGTTGTGAGCTGCCATCAGCATTTGTACGTTTTTTTGTTTTTTTGTTTTTTTTGAAGGAGTCAGAAACAGCATTTATTACCTTACTATATATCTTACGGTCTTGTTGCTGTTCCTTCACGTTTACGTGGTTTTCCAATGCCCCCCTCCCATAGTCTGACAAGACAATACATTCTTGAACTGTTAGCCCACAGCAGCAACATATATCCCTAACACCATTCATTCAGAGTCAAGATTCTGGTCCTTTCCCCACAGACGTTCAATGGTGTCAAAAGAATCTGTAATATACTAGACCGCCCAGGATGGCCAGCTCCAGCAGGATGATGAGAGCAGCAGCTTGTTGCTTATTACTTTTCTGGACGTTGAGCGAAGAATCGGCTTTTGCTCAAGTTTTCATTTGTGTTTACAAGTCTACTCTTGGTACGTTCCAACTGGTCTCGTTGCTCCCCCAACTCTTCTATGATTTCTGAACCAATTTGGTCAGTTTCTGTGGCAATCCGATGAGAATGGATCAATGCTTTGGGTGGTCCGATTCAGGCTTTCAGTGCCTTGTAGAAGTAATGCTCTTTGAGACTGTAGCCTATTCAAATGCTCATTCTCTAAGGCATATATGCCATACTTCAGGTCTCCTGGGCTTCCGGGTGTGGTTGTCAAAGGTGTACTTCTCACCTTACGGTGGAGTTTAGCAAGGTCCTTTGGTAGTTTCGCAGCTTAGACATCATGGGGTTACGGAAAGTCAGGGTTGCATATCGTAGTTTTTCCTCCATCTCTGACAACGTTTCATTTGCTTCCTGTTGCTTTTCATCAAAATCTCTGACCAGCTTCTTCTTCTCTTCTGTCCCCGTGGTCCCCAGCAGCCGCTCCAGCAACCCTTGTAGGTCTTGAAGGAGGCCGCGGGAGATCTCGTGCAGCTTCTCGAAATGCTCGGAGGAGGCAGCAGAGGTGGCCAGGGCGCAGGTTGCACGTGAACTGCGGCCACTGAGACTCCCGGCGCTGGGCCCACTCCCACCTCAACAATCAACTGCCCAGCCCCGAAGCCATCACTGCAGCTACACCTTGGCCTCCCGTAATCAGGCCAGCTATTTGTACTTACTATTTTTACTTAATTTTCATCTTTTTTAACTTTAACTTTGTTATTTTACTGCTTCATTTTGATATCTTTTTAAAAAGCATTTATTATGCAGTATTCTGCCTGCATGTATGTCTGCACGCCAGAGGAGAGCATCAGATCCCATTACAGATGATTGTGAGGCACCATGTGGTTGCTGGGTATTGAACTCAGGACCTCTGGAAGAACAGTGCTGGGAATCAAACTCAGGTCCTCTCCAAGAACAAGTGCTTTCAACTACTAAGCCATCTCTCCAGCCAAACATAATTTTTTTGAGACAGGGTCTCACTAGGTATCCCTGGTTGGTGTGGAGCTCATAAAGTACACCAGGCTGGCATCAGACTCACAGCAATCCACCTGACTCTGTGCCTCAAGTGCCAGGATTAAAACCATGTGTACCACCATGTCTGTCAATTCACTTATTTAAAGCATTTTTTTTTTGAGACTGGGTCTTGCTATGCAGCCCTGGTTGGCCTGGAACTCACTATGTAGACCAGGCTAGCCTCAAATTGATAGTGATTCATGTGCCTCTACCTCCTGAGTGTTGGGATTAAAAGTGTGTGCACCAGCACGCCCTGCTCAGGGTCATTAATTTTTTCCTTTCTTTCATTGAAAATAGAATTGTTTCACATAATATATTCTAATTATGGTTTCCACTTCCCCTACTCCTCTCAGTACCTCCCTTCCAATCCAGATACACACCCTTTTAGTCTCTCCTTGGGGATGGGGGAAACAGGCAGCTAAGGAATAATAATAAAATAAAACAAATTTAAAAACCAAATAGGGATATAACAAAACAACAAAACAAGATAAAGAGCCAAAGAAAAAGCCCAAGAAACACGTACAGATGCAGAGATACATACAGAGATACACGTTTGTACACTCAGGAATCCCATAAAAACCTGAACCAGAAGCCATTATATACACACACACGCAAAAGACCTCTAAGATGGGGGGGGGGGGGGGGAATTGCCCTGACTTAATATTACGAGGCAAGGAAACTCTAAAGGTGGCGTTCAGTTCATTTTCTGTTGGCTGTCTACTGCTGGGCATGCAGCCTACCCTTAAGAGGGGTTTGTTTCCCCAGTGAAACTCCCTTGGAGAAAGTTAAAATTTTTATTTGCAAGTAGTTATCACCTGGATATCACTTCTGGGTTAGGGATGAGGGCATGTACCCACTTCTCCTTTCAGCTCTATGACCCCACCTGGTGCAGACCCATGCAGGTCTTTGTGGGTTCATATGAACTTTGCTCGTGTTGATTTAGAAGGTTTTGTTTTCTTGGTGTCCTCTATCCCCCTACACTCTTTCTGTTTCTACTTCTACAGGGTCCCCTAAGCCCTGGAGGGAGGGGAGCACTGGAATACTAAGGCTGAGGCTCTGAACTGTGCAGAGTTTTGCTGAGTCCAGAAAGCTCTAAAAGTAAGAGTTGATTCTTCCTTTCTGGAAACAGCAAGCAACTGGGATCCAACAATGCTATCTATGGTCAAAGGCTCTGAAAAGCATCCAGGCTATGCTTTGGAGTGTCAGATAACATGGGATGTGGGCTTTCTCTCGCCTGCTCTTTTCCCAGCTGCAGCTCAGCAATGTGCTTCACCCTCCTGTACCTTCTATGCAGTGTTTTCACAGGGATAGGTCCGAGGCCAGGGAATGCATGCAAGCCAACATGCAAGTCCCTTCCTTCTGCATTCTGTTCATGGTGTGAAGTGATGTAGCAGTGAGAGCAGAAGGCAGACCATTATGGTCGCTCATTATCCCAAGCCCAGAAGCAGAATTGGTGGTGTCACCTGCAGCAACATCGACAGCCTCAGGGTTATGAGAGCAAATGCTGTTTCACCAGCAACTGTCAGTGGAGCAGAGTCAGACATCTAGAGAAATCAGCACTCCTTGCTCAGTTACAGCTATAGCGGCAGTTTCCTTAGCTCATGGAAACCCCTGTTGTCTTGGTCACAACTGTTGCCTCTCCTTGGTAGACAGCTCATTACCATGCTCCTGGAATAGTGTATATAGTAAGGGGTTTTAGAGTAACTCAGGGCCCAACCGTAGGAGTGTTGGAATTAAAGATCTGTCAGGGTCACTCTCAGTGACCAGAGAATGCAGATACAGGAAGTAGTGCTAAATAGTCCCCAGAATAACAGTCTAAGGCAAAGACTTCTCCAGAAGCCTCTACAACCAAATGCTAAAATAATTGAGGAAGTAATTTCCAGGCTGGTTGTATAAGCTGCTACTTCCTTCTAGAAGAAGGAATGCACATATATGTTAGAGTGCAAACCCAACCAGCTCAAGGGTAGCAAGAGGAAGCCCAAATGAGAGTTGGTGCAAAATCTAAAGTATCATTTCCCATTAGAAGCTCTTAGCTTGCTCCTGCTTACCGTCATTGTCCTCACATGAGACATCCAGCCAGGGCTGGAGAGTTGGCTCCACAGCTAAGAGCACACGCTCTGCTCTTGCAGACTCTAGCACCCATATGGTGGCTTGCAACCACCCATAGCTCCAGTTCTAGGAGATCAGAAGCCCTGTGATCTCTGGGGACTCTAGGCATGTACATGGTGCATATACATACATGTAGATAAAACACTTCTCAAATAATGAAATGAATAAATAAAAAAGCCCTAACAAGTATAAGGCAAGTACCAAGGAGCCCATAACAGCTGTTTGTGGAGTTCAGAAAGAATGATTGCCATGACACACCTGTGCTGAGCTAGTTTAGCCTCAGAGCCAACCTGTTTTGCCTCAGAGCAGACTGGACTCAGAGCAAGGGTACAGCTGCCTCTAAGCAGGACTATTATCTCACCAGAAAGAGCCACAAGAAGCCCTAACTGCAATCTCTTACATACTACTATGAGCAATTCTACACTTAAACGAGTAGGGCCAGACTTTTCAGGGCCTGATGCCTAGTGACTCATGATATCTTATGCAGAAAGCCAGTCCAGAAAAGAAAGAACTCACACTATAAAATTCATTTCTCAGCTAAAACCCAATGAGATGGCTGCCTAGTTATCCAGAGATGAGTCCCACGCAAGTGCTCTCCCTGACAAGACCTTGCACTTTCCTTTTAACTGCTATAAAAGAGCTTACCCCCCCCCCCAACAAAGCATGATCCTTTCTCTAGGAGTTTGCCCACTGTCTTTTGCCATGTGTTTCAATAAGTGCTCTCTTTGTTCTCATTTCTAGTAAAGGAACTTATCACATCATAACCCGCCTTCCATAGACTTTTTACACTCAGCATTGTGGTGAGCCCCCCTATAAGGACTTTCCTTGCCTTTCTTGGTCATATAAAATTATCATTAGTATTATTTTATTGCTGGTGTGTGAACATGTATGGGTCTCCCCTTTCCTCAGGGTTCGCTGGCCACTGGCTCATGAGGATGAGGGGAGCAGAATCAAAGAACAGGGTTGGGTAGAATGACAGATTTCCAGGATCAGCTTCAGAGAAGCAGCTAAACTTCAAGGGGTGAGGGGAATATATGGACTATATAGGAACAGGGGAGAAGCTAGGGGGTTGCCTGATAGTTGTTCACAGTAAGCTTCCGTTCGCATTAGTCAGCAGTCTATTATCTGGGTAGGAGCACTAACACCTAATTACATGAACAGCTGGGGGAAAAGAATTTTGCAGGGAATTGTGCCAAAGGTCATGCATAAGATAAGCCAGGCATCTGTACTCAGGAACCTCTTCCAAATAAGGCCAGGCAGAGAGTGGAAAGCCCTGCTGGGGGAAGGGAGGCCTCCATTTTGTGCTGAGTTCAGAGAGCTGTCTGGAAATGGTGGATTGCAACCTTCTGCATCAGGGCTCTCCAACAAACATGGATGGTGTCTTTCTGGAGGTCAGAAGACAACTTTCATGAGTTGGTTCTCTTTCCATCCTGGGTTCCAATGGTTGGACTCAGGTTGTCAGGTCTGTGTGGCAAGCGTCTTTCTCCTTGAGTCATTTTGCAAGCACTTTGTCGATTATTTCTTACTTATGTGCCTATGGAGGCTAGCTATCAGAATAGTTTACACGTACCAAAGACTTCTGTCTGGGTCTATACTTCAGGCATGGCCTGAAGACTGCCACATTGTAATATTGACCTGAGTGTCACTCTCCAGAGTATAGCATAAGGGCTCCTTCTGGCCCTTGCATTAAGCCTTGCTTTCAGCCTTCAACTGATGGGCCATGGCCAAGATCACTTTTTGATAAATCTTGAACTAAAGGCTGTGGCAGTGGGAAAAGGAGCACCATCACTACAACCTTTAAGAGTAAGGTTGTCTTTCTTTTGGGTGTCTCCTCAATTTCAACACATGGGGTGACCAGCACCAACATCTAGTCCAGAGTGAATAAATACATATTGTGAGGACCCCTCCTCATTATCCTCTCCCCTCATCCCCATATGTCCCTTGTCCCTATGTGGCAGACAGTGTTTGAATCCTCATTTGCACCCACCCCTGGCCAGTGGGTGCTGGGAACTACACCTGGGTGGGTCTTCCACAAGAGCACCCAGTACTACCAACTGCTGAGCCATCTCTCCAGCCGCTCCCCCAACAAAAAACAGAAGAGGAGGAAGAGGAGGAGGAGAAAACAAGAAACAAGAAGAAAAAGAATAAGAAAAGTGGGCAGTGGTTCTCAACTTGAGGGTTGTGACCCCTTTGGTCACATATCAGATATTCTGTGTATTATATATTTACATTATAATTCATGACAGTAGCAAAATTGCAGTTATGAAGTAGCAATGAAAGCAATTTTATGTTTGGGGGTTACCACAATATGATGAACTGTATTAAAGGGTCACAATATTAGGCAGGTTGAGAACCACTGCTTTGGGGTCTATCCATTAATTTAAATTAGTTTCTCAGAATATAAGCCAGGGGTGAATCAGAGGAACCAGAGGGCCCATTGCGAGACACCGAGGTGCAAAATCAACCCAAGAGGCATTCCTCAGAACAAACAGAATCTCTGTCCACAAAAATCCTGAGTCTATCACTCTATGCTCCAGCATAACCAGAGAAGAGAAAGTCTCTTGACTTATAGAAGTGAAACTAAGTCTCTCTGGAGTCAAAGCCACCCAGTTGATCAGGGGAGAGGAAAATGAGGAGGGGTCCTCAATGTATGTGTTCATTCACTCTGGACTAGATGTTGGTGCTGGTCATGCCACGTGTTGAAATTGAGGAGATACCCAGGAGGAAGACAAATCTTACTCTTAAAGGCTATATGTAGGGTGTATGTAGCTCACAATTATCTATGACTTCAGTCCCAGGAGATCCCATGTCCTCTTCTGGACTTTGTGAGCACTGTACATACATGGTGTAGAGACATACATGTAGGCAAAATACCCAAACATATTTTTAAAATCTTGAAATATAATGTTTGTATTTATTTTTTGAGAATTTTGTATTTTATACAGTGTATTTTTGATCATATCTATCCCGTCTACTCCCAGCTCTTCCCAGACACCCTAACATATTTCTCCTCTAGATTCAATATAAATTTCTTTTTAAAATTATTTTTAAATAACTCAATTAGTGTTACACATATGCATATTGGTGTGTGGACATCCATTAGAGCATGGGCAACCTACCAGTGGCAACACCTCCAAAGAAAAATGACTCTCCCTTCCCCAGAAGCCATCAACTGCCAGCTAGGGATGGTGTCTTGTGAGTTCTTCCTCTATCCATGCTGGACTATTTGACTGGCTTCATCTTGTGCTGGTCTTGTGTAATTAATCACAGTTGATGTGAGCTCCTGAGGAGTGCAATGGCCATAACAGCATTTTATAGCACTCTTCCTCATCTTCTGGCTCTCATTGTTTTCTGCAGTGTTTCCTGAGCTTTGGAGTGGAGTGTTCATACAGATGTCTTATTACTGGCTGAACATTTATTCTCATAACTTTGACCAATTATGAACCTCTGCATTAACCTCTGCCCACTGCAAAAAGAAACTTCTCTGATCAAGAGTGACAGCACAAATGCTTAGGAAGTACCATAACAACCTGATCATTTAACAAAACAATAATAGCACCCCTTTGGGGACCATGACCTCCACAGCCATGGGATTTTGAATATTTTTATAGTACTAGGCATGAATTCCCTCCTGTGGAGCAGGCCTTAAATCTACTGAGAAAGTGGTTGGTTACTCCTATAACAGTCGTACTGCTATTGTACCAGTGGGCACATGTTACCTGGCAGGTTGATATTGTAGAATGCAGGGTTGAGTGGTGAGTAAGATTATAGACCTCGGATGCCTTTTCTTTCCAAATGGCCTACATAGCATCTTCTAGCAGTATGAGAGCTACCAGTAGGGAGGAGTTTACTGGTCAGTTCCAGATTGATTTCATTTGGCCTTGCGACTAAGGTGTGTGGTGTCTTCATCAATAAGGCCTTGCCATTTTAGCTATTGTGTGAAACTAAAAGTCATGGTAATGGCCTTGGTAGTTTTAGGGGCCTCTGGAGACTTTCATTTAATAAACCATGTCTTAGACAGGCATGGTGGCACATACTTTTAATCTCAACACCCAGAAGGCGAGGCAGACAGATCTCTGAGAGTTTGAGGCCAGCCTACAAACCAAGCTTCCAGGATAGCCATGGCTGTTATACAGAGGAACCCCATCTCAAAACACCAAAATCAAGCAATCAATAAGCCGTGTCTTATGGGAACAACGTTATCCACCTGTACATGATTCAACCTCCTTTAAAATATTATAGTTCTGAATTAGCTCACAAATGAGTGTTTTCCCTGAGACTTTTTCATTCTTATGTATCCCCCCCCTTTTTTCTTTTTTCTTTTTGGTTTTTTGAGACAGGGTTTCTCTGTGTAGCCCTGGCTGTCCTGGAACTCACTCTACAGACCAGGCTGGCCTTGAACTCAGAAATCCACCTGCCTCTGCCTCCCAAGTGCTGGGATTAAAGGTGTGCACTACCACTGCCCGGCTTACATACCCTTTCATCTCCCCACTTATTTTCTTTTACAACAAAAATTGGCTCTTGTATCTGCCACCAGATCAGGAATGCTGGTCACTCAAAGGCCAACTTTCCCCCTGCGTTCTACTCTTTCCTACTCTTCTTGAGGAACATTCTTGAGCAACTCCTTCTCCCTACCCAGGTACACTCTCTTTCTCTCAAAATCACTTTATTTACAGGAAAATTTAAAAATTTATGTCTTGATTTCTTTTATTTATTTTGTTATTTTTTGATACTTTATTTACATTTCAAATGTTTTCTCTTTCCAGGACTCCCCTTTGGAAACCTCTTATCCCCTCCCCTCTAACCCTGATTCTATGAGGGTATTCCCCCCCCCACTTCTGTCTTCCCTCCCTGGCATTCCCCTATACTGGGGCATCTAACACCCTCAGACCCAAGGGCCTCTCCTCCCCCTGATGGCCAACAAGGCTCTCCTCTGCCACATATGTGGTCTGAACCATGGGTCCCTCCATGTGTATTCTTTGGTTGGTGGTCCAGTCTCCAGGAGCACTGGGGGTCAGGCTAGTTGACACTGTTGCTCCCTCCATGGGGCTGCAAACTCACTCAGCTCCTTCAGTCCCTTCTCCAACTCCTCCATCTGGGACCTCACTCTCAGTCCAGCGGTTACTGTGAAGTGAAACTTGGGTATTCCGGACTTTTGGGCTAATATCCACTTATCAGTGAGTACATACCATGTTCGTTCTTTTGTGACTGAGTTACCTTGCTCAGGATGATATTTTCAAGTTCCATCCATTTGCCTGCAAATTTCATTAAGTCATTGTTTTTAATAGCTGAGTAGTACTCCATTGTGTAAATGTACCACATTTTCTGTATCCATTCCTCTGATGAGGGA
>CM052722.1:626507-654685 GCA_028551405.1 Uromys caudimaculatus
AATTAGCAGGCAAATGGATGGAACTTGAAAATATCATCCTGAGCAAGGTAACTCAGTCACAAAAGAACAAACATGGTATGTACTCACTGATAAGTGGATATTAGCCCAAAAGTTCAGAATACCCAAGTTTCACTTTACAGTAACTGCTGGACTGAGAATGAGGTCCCAGATGGAGGAGTTGGAGAAGGGACTGAAGGAGCTGAGGGAGTCTGCAGCCCCATGGAGGGAGCAACAGTGTCAACTGGCCTGACCCCCCCAGTCCTCCTGGAGGGAGAACCAAAGAATACACATGGAGGGACCCATGGTTTGGACCACATATGTGGCAGAGAGGGCCTTGTTGACCATCAGGGGGAGGAGAGGCCCCAGTAAAGGGGAATGTCAAGGTGGGCGGGTGGGTGGGAGGTGGAATTCCCTCATAGAGGTGGGGGAGGGGGAGGGGATAGGTGGCTTCCAAAAAGGAGTCCTAGAAAGGGAGAAACATTAGAAATGTAAATAAAGTATCAATAATAATAATAATAATAATAATAATAATAATAATAATAAAGAGGAAGGAGCCTCAGTTGGGGAAATGCCTTCATGAGATCAAGCTATAAGACATTTTATTAATTAGCAATAAATAGGGAGAGGGCCCAGCCCATTGTGGGTTGTGCCATTCCTAGACTAGTGGCCCTTGGTTCTATAAGGAACCTGGTTAAGCAAGCCAGGGGAAGTAAGACAATAAGCAGCACCCTTCCATGGCCTCTACATCAGGTGGAGCCACCTGAAACCACCATGTTCCTGACCTGTTTGACTTCCTGACCTGACTTCCTTTGGTGATGTAGAGAAATATAGAAGTATAAGCTGAATAAACCCTTTCCTCCCAAAACAAAACAAAAAAACCTTTAAATGGAAGATGGTGAAAAGGTGGAGGTGTGGGTCAGTGGTTGAGAAATTTCCTAGTATATACAAGGCCCTAGCACCACATGCATGCACACAAAAGTAAGAGGTTGAAAATATAACGAAAAGATATAAATATGAACCAAAAGAAAACTTGGCAAATTGGACTTTAGAGCAAAAACATCACCAGGGATCAAGAGGTGTAAATACTGAAGAAAGGGCAATTCACTAAGAAGATATGAAGAAGTTTAGAAGTGTATGAGCCTAATGGCAGAGTGCCAAAACCCACAAATCAAAAATTATCCTATCAAGTAAAGAAATAGGCAAATGAAAAGTTATCGTTGTAGTTTCCTATGTTTCTTCCTGGATTAGAATTAGCAGACAGAATCATGGAAAGGCCGGGGCTGGAGAGATAACTCAGTCAATAATGTGCCATGAAACTTGAACACTTGAATTTGGATTCCTGGCACCCATGTGAAAATTAAGTGTGGCAGTACATCTCACCTTGTTAACTTCAATGCTGAGGGCGCAGAGACAGGCAGATCCCTGGAGCTTGTTGGCCAGCTAGCCTAGTGAATTGATGAGCTCCAGGTTTAGTAAGAGACCCTGTCTCAAAGAATAAGTGGAGAAAGACCAAGGAAGACAATTGATATTTTGATCTCAGACTTCCACATGTACGTGTATGTGCTTTTGCATGCATATGTGAACACATGAACACACACACAGGCGGGGAGGAGAGACATGTTTAATGACATGTTTAATATGAGTCTAAATTCAGTTTCCAGAATCCAAATATGAGTAAAATCAAAATTTATTGAAAGTCAAACTAACATAACTAAAATTACTCTGAAGTTGGAAGCACTCAGGCTAGCTTGGATGACAGAGTGACATTTTATTTCAAAGAAAGAAACAAAACAAAGAAAAACTTAACACAATAAATTTGGAGAAATCACACTTCCCAGTTTTGTGTGTGTGTGTGTGTGTGTGTGTGTGTGTGTGTGTGTGTGTACTGGGGACTGAACTCAGAGCTTTATACACAAGGGGCAATCCCTTCACCACTGAGCTATATCTCCAGTCTGGCACTACCCAATTTTAAGGTCAATTGAAATTGAAAGGGTCGGAAAGCAGATCAGTGACATTCTGAGACTGAGGCATAAGCATGCTGAAGGGCAGGAAATGACGACAGTTGAGCACAGCAAACATTTGTGGATAGTGCACATATTCATTTTGTCTATGTAGTTGATAGGAATATGACACACATATGAATATATATGACAACTTTGTATACTTTAAATATGATCAGACTAATTATAGCACCAACAATATTGCTTTAAAAATTCTTTCCAACATAGGCATGGTGGTACACATCTGTAATCTTAGCACCTGGGAAATGGAGGCAGGAGACTCAGGAGTTCTAGGCCAGCCTCACCTACATAGCAAGCTCAAAATCAACCTGAGCTACATGAGAGAAGCCTCATCTCAAAAAAGGAAGCGAAGGAAGAGAATGAGGAAGAGAAAGCAGCAGCAGCAGCAGCAAGTAAAACGGCTTAGCCAATAAAGGTGCCACTTGAGTTCAATCCCTTCAACCCAGGAGTCCCATAAGTTGTTCTCTGATTGATTCACACACACACACACACACACACACACACACACACACACACACACACACACACACACACAGAGAGAGAGAGAGAGAGAGAGAGAGAGAGAGAGAGAGAGAGAGAGAGAGAGAGAAAGTAAAACAGTGGGATGGAAAGAAAATTCTTTGCAATGTGATGCATTTATTTGTATAGCCACTAGGTGGCAGTTAGAATCACAAATTGTGCCCCAGTGTTTGAATAACATCTTCTGGCAGTATTTTAGTTTGTAAAATAACACACATGAAGAGTCACATAATCATTATAAATTATCACTAAGTTTCTATGCACTGATTTTTGGAAGCCGCATCCACAGCAAATATGGAATGCAGAAAGACAATGGACACAGTCTCATTTCAACCCCCAGAGCAATTTATAATCATCAGGCTGATGATCCTTTTTGCATTTCTACAGGATTGTTTTTAATAGAAGGTCTAGAGTATGTTGTCCAAACCACTTGTCATTCTCTGGGGAAAATCTTCTGCCTTTAAAAAATTGTAAATAAAGGAATCCAGGAATGAAGTTCACTGTTACTATATGTTCTTCATTAATATGCTATGCTGTAGGTTTATTTCCCAGCACCCAAACAAAAGTGCAAATTAAAGGTTAACCATGCTATAATATCACTGCCTCATTAAAAAAAACTAGATTGAAATTTCATTGATTCCAGTCTCTTAATTCTTCAAAGCTTTTTTCTTCTGACAGCAAGGAAGAACGGCAGTTCACCCTGCATAGGAATATGGGGCAATTCCTTTGACTCCAAGACCTGTTATCTGTTGAAAAAAAAAGAGTGAAACTGATAAATTATAAAATGGTCTTCAAACTCATTGTTACAAAGCCAGGCTTGGTGGCTCATACTTGTAATCCCAGCATTTGGGAGGCTGAGGAAGTAAGACTGCTGTGAATATGAGGCCAGCCTGGGCTATACAGTGAGACCTTGCTATAAACAAGCAAACACCAAACAAGTTATGATTTACAGTAATATATCTAGCTACCTTTAGCAACCCCTGTTTGATTTTCTATCACGAAAAAGAATTAGCTGACAAGCTATTATATGGTTCAAACAGTCATTCAGAAACATTGTGGTCCAATAAGCAAGCATGCACATTGATAGAGAACGATTTATTTCTATCATTTTCTCACCTGCCAACAAAGGTGTTTCTATTTTTCTCCTTTTTAAAAAATTTACTTATTTATTTTATGTATGTGAGTACACTGTAGCTGTCTTCAGACACACCAGAAGAGGGCATTGGATTCCATTACCGATGGTTGTGAGCCACCATGTGGCTGCTGGGAATTGAACTCAGGACCTCTGGAAGAGCAGTCAGTGTTTAACCGCTGAGACATCTCTCAGCTCTCAAAATGTATATGTTTTTTTTAAAAATTAGTGTTTGTTGTCACAAAAAATTGTTAAAAACCTGGACATCTGTTTAGGACATCAGATGATTTTACAAATACTATTGAAACATGAAAATATTTTAAAATACTAGAAGCCAGACACACCATCCTAAATTTTATATCATGTATATTTGAGAAAACTGAAATAATTAAGTCTAGTGTGATTAGCTTAACACGATAAATGGAAGTAGTTTTTGGATGTTTGCAAAAGCACCGTTCAATTCTACCCCCCTACACACACACACACACACACACACACACACACACACACACACACACACACACACACACACACACATACACAGAGAGAGAGACAGAGACAGAGACAGAGAGACAGAGACAGAGAGAGACAGAGATAGCACATCTCACCTTGAAAATGTTACCAGCATCAGGCTGCCTCAGAAGGCCTTCAGCAGTCATCCCATCCCTGGCGCAGGTCACATACATTTCAGAGTAATCCTTCCCTCCAAAGCAGCATGAAGTTGTTTTATCAACAGGCAACTTCACAGTTTGCAGTCTTTTCCCTAGGTCACCAAATACATTATTAAAAATTTAGTTCTAGAAATTTCCAGCATACGTAATGCTCCTGGACCATTCATGGATGATAGGGATGGTCTAAGAGGCTGTGGAGGTCAGAACTCACCCCTTAAAGGGAGTTAATATGGGCTGAACCCGACATGACTTATTATTCACTATGTAGCCCAGGCTGCCTCAAACTCACCATCCTCTAGTTTTAGCTTCCTTACACTTAGGTTTATAAGCCACTATATTATCTGGCTCCCATTTATGTATTTATTTAACGTAACATGCCTTTTCTGACAATTGAGTTTTGGCAGAGAAACTTACTTCCATAGGAAAAGTTTTGACGATAAATTCAGGGCTGTAGCTTTTGCCTTTATTTCCAAAATCATTCAGTTAAGATCACTAATATGGCTCTAACCATATTAGTAATGGAATCTAGCACTAGTGTTTTCTGGAGTGGGTGGGATTTTCTATTTTGCCTCCAGCCTACCTGTCTCAGGATCCAGGCGAATTACTCTTCCTCCATTGTAACAGGCCACCCAAAGCTTGCCGTCAGCATCAATGCACATTCCATCTGGGATTTGTTCATCTTTTTCCATCTTGTAAACAATTCTGCGGTTGGCTGTGGTTGAAAAACAAAACCAAAACATGACCAAACAGTGGGTCACATAATGCTGACAAACAATGTACTCTGGTTATAAATACTGGTCATTTAACAAAGGATTTTAAATACATGATTTGGGATAGATTCACTCCCTTCTGTCTTTATAAAGATTTAAATGCTTTCCTTTCCTTTTTCTTCTTTCTTTTCTTTCTTTCTTTTCTTTCTTTCTTTCTTTCTTTCTTTCTTTCTTTCTTTCTTTCTTTCTTTCTTTCTTTCTTTCTTCTTCTTTTTTTTTTTTTTTGCAGCTGTTCTGGGATAGAATTCAGAATCTTATGTATGCTATAGAACTCCTCTATCACTAAGCCAAATAAAGCTGAATGATTTATTTAGAGACAAAGTCTCATACTACATCCAAGGCTATAGTATTCATTGTGTAGCCCAAGCTGTCTGCACAGTCTTAAAGTAATCCTCCTGCTTCAGTGTTAGGAGTAGCCTTGAAGGATTGGCCACCATAGAGTCAATAGGTAGCTCTCTGAGGCCGACCTCAACTAAGGCTTGACAAACCCAACTCAGACGTTCTTCAGTCTGTAATTAGATCATTTTCTTATTTCACCAAACTCCTACTTTGACCAAGTCTAAGATCTATAAGGCAGCTAAATGGTACTATATGAACAATGCATGCACAAAACCTTGGGAGATACATATTCTTTTTCTTACTTTCTACAAAAATCTAGAAAAAGTATTTAAAGAGCTTGCTTCTTAAAGGAAAGGCATTCTAAAATCCACTGGCCGCTTAAAGAAGATCCACAGTATCTAAACAATGACCATTCAAAGGGAGGGGAGCACTGGAATTGCATCTCTGTGCACACATAAATAAATGAGTTTGATCTCCAGCACCTCAAAAAATAGTGCAGAAGAGCAGTCAGCTACAAAATTCAGGTCATTTCAGCAATCAGATTGAAGTATAATGGAAAAATGTTAAAGCCATGTGTAAGGAACTTGGGTAAGAATAGTCATAAAAAGGAGCGCTGCATAACTTCAAAGGCGAGCATCCATACTGGAATGGTCTGCCCTGATTAAATCTGCATAAAGTCTTGTGATTTTTTTCTAGTCATTTTTATGATTGGTTTTGCTCTTCCTGTCTGGCACTTTTCATCAAACAGTTTCAAGGTCTCCCTTCTAAATTCTTCTAAATAATTTCTTTCCTCGAAGTTTCCAGTGATGGCTCACTTTACAGAATATTGATGGGACTGAGCCAACCTGGAAGCACTTCTCTGTTCTTTTTCCATTTCAAAGGCTGTTCATTTGCCCCTGAATACTTGCCTATGGTTAACTAAAGATCAAATAAGACTCAGGAGCCACAAGTGTCAGTCTTCCCTCCGTTATCACATTCTGTTGTGTATTTTGTGCCTCTTGGCACTGTCTGATAAGGCAGGATTCATTCTCTAGGGAGGCCCTTTTTAGTGATGGAAAGGAAAATTCAAGACCTTTCTGCACTGTCTAGTGCAGCTACAGCATTAGTCTCAAGTACCAGACTAGAGATGTACCGAGGACCACAGCCACTGGCAGCTTAGTGCCATCAGTGCCATCATTATATTGGGAAGTCCTCTCCTTGACAAATAATGACATTTTCACATGGCTGAAGGAGATACAAAAATATGAGTGGTATTATGAAAAATAATGAAGACGTTCATACAAATCTGTCCTGTTTGCAGGTCATAGTCAAAGGCATCCACAGTGTAGGACAGGCTGTCAATGTAGTAGAAGATTTTATGGTCCAGGGACCAATCCAAACCATTGGAGATGTCCACTTGGTCAAAGTATTTCTTTACACTGTGATCAGGAAAGAGGGAATACAATGATCCCTGGTGCCGCTCAAGAACAGCTGGGGCTGTTTCCTCAGCCATGGTACCTTTGGGAAATAACAACAACAACAACAACAACAACAACAACAACAAACCCATTAGCTCAGTCCTACAGATTCTTACCCTATACACAACCCAACCTTCCTCATGAAGGATCATTTTAGGTCTTTAAATCAAGAGAATTTTATGCCATCTCAAATTTAAACAGACTCTTAGATGTCTTTTAATGATGGTAACTGTCTTTCTTATTAATGCAAATGAAAATCTGCCAAAAGGCTTGGTGTGGTGACATACATTTATGATACCAGTACCTCAGATTATGAGACAGGATGGTGAATTTGAAACAGCTCCTTGACTTTGAGGCCCGGCTAGGCTACATAAGATCCCTGTCTTAGGCACACCCACAGACACTTTAGCAATTTAGAGATACAGTTTCAAATAAGTAGTAAACATGTACTAATCTCATTTTCTCCAGCTAAGCACAAGTATAAAGCCTGAATAAAATGCACAGTATAAGCCAAGTGTGGTGGTCACCTGTAACCCTAGCATTCTGAAGGCTGAAGGAAGATCAGGAAATTGAGGACAGCCCTCCATATGTAAAAATGTAACCCCTTAAGACATATTTATGAACTCCTAGGCTCATCCTTAGCCTGTATCAAATAGATCAGATTGTAATCAGCATTCCAAAACTTTGGGGAATGGAGCTAATAGGCAGAACTTTCCTGCCCCAAGTTAGCTGACAGGCACACATATGGGACAGATCCTCCTTGTACCTAATGCAAAGCAGGTTAGAATGACTGGCCTTCCTCCAAACACATATACTGCTTCCAGAAATAACTATAACACATTCTAAATTACTTAACCAATGTTCAGGGTCTCACAACATAATATTCATAACGTCTAGGATTATTTGGTGTTATAATTTGGTGTTGAATATCTTCAGAAGTCCATGTGTTAACGGCTTGGTACCCTGGGATGCTGTGGCTCTTTAGGGGGTGGAGCCTATTTGAAATTTTCAGGTCACAGGGGAAATGACTTTTAAAGGGACTGTGGAACACTGGCCCGTGCTGTTATCCTTGGCTTGCTGGCTTGCAAGGTGTGTAGTTTACTCTACCACACATTCTTTTGTTGTTGTTTCCTTACATTTCTTTTTATTTTTATTTCTACTTTAATTATTTTAAGTTTTTAATAATAATAATAACTAGTAATTACATCAATTAATTTACTTAATACAATATAGTTGATTATAATTAGTTATTTAATTTATTTAATAAGTAATTTTATCTATTTACATTCTAGACGACACCCTCCCCCATTTCCTCTCCCACAGTTCTTTATCCCATTTCCCCTCCCCCCACCCCTACATCCCCCTATCCTGGGGCATCAAGTCACTACAAGATTAGGTGCACCTTCTCCAACTGAGGCCAGACAAGATACTCCTCTGCTAGATATGTGCCAGGGACCTTGAACCAGCCCGTGTATGCTCTTTGGTTGGTGGCTTAGTCTTTGGGAGCTCTGAGGAGTCTGAGTAGTTGACACTGTTTCTACTATACATTCTTAACTTAATGTGTTGCCTCACCAGAGGCCCAAATAAGATTATTTGATCATGGACTGGAACCTTTAAAAACATGTATTAGAATAACCTTTTCTCCCTTCATAAGTTAATTGTCTCATTTATCTCATTATTGTGACAGAAAGATGACTAATAAACTCAGCAGCACAGAGAACGGTGGATGATTCCATCAGTGTAGGAAATCAACAGATTCTGAAAATTATATGGCCCAGATG
This sequence comes from Uromys caudimaculatus, assembly GCA_028551405.1. Taxonomy (NCBI): domain Eukaryota; kingdom Metazoa; phylum Chordata; class Mammalia; order Rodentia; family Muridae; genus Uromys; species Uromys caudimaculatus. The sequence goes on from CM052722.1 coordinate 635,198, forward strand.
TTGGAAGACTTTGGTAAAGACTAATACAAATTTTACAAAAAACAATTATAAATAGTCATGAAATGAAACTCCAAATAGAAAACATTACCAAAGTAGAAGATGAAAAGAATAACCAAGCAAAAATAGAAAGTGCACTGGACTAGCTCATTAGTCAAAGAGCATTGGCAAGAACAAAGCATCAGAGTAGCCAGTGTTAGATCAACAGAATTCAGGAAAGTGAAAAACAGAGGGAAAACATCTTGGAAGAAAAAGGAACAGAGCCTATAGTTATGGGACAGCAAAAGGGCTCATACCTCTTTGAGTTCCTAGAGAAAAAGAGTACAGGGCCAGAGTTTTTCGAAGATTATGTGACTCAAAACTACCCAGATTGGAGAAAAGTATAAAAGCTCTCAGTGTATTTAATAAGCTGAGCAAATCTAAAACACAACAAAGAGAAAGAAACCCATAGCCAACACACTGTGATCAAATTGCTGAAAACCAAAGTCCAATAAAGATGCTTGAAAACAGTGAAGGAAAAATGGCACACTACATGTGGCAAAGGGGAGTTACAGATTCAAGGTGGCCAATTCACTAATGATACATAGTAATTCTAAATGTGTATGCTTACTAGCGGAGCTCTAAAATACACAAAGCAAAATTTGTCAAAACCGAAAAGAGGTGGAAAAATATTGAATTGGGAACAATCAATTTCCTTCTCTCAGTGGTAGACAGAAATAGACAGGATTTTGGCAAAGGCATAGATGAACTGAAAGCTGAGTGTTACTGATGCTTACAGAATGTTCGCCCAACAACAGCAGAGTATGCATCCTTCTCAAGTGCTCCATTCACTGAAGTCATTATTCTTTTCAGTATTCATGGAGATAGACTTGGATGTCATGTGATCTCAGAAGCCAGAGCAGACTCTGATTAAAATGAAGAAACCAGAAAGCGACTATTCCATACTTCATTTGAAAGAAGAGGAAAATAGATTACAAATAAGAGAAGCAAACCTGAGTGGCAAGAGCACAGGGTAGATCCTTCTGGGGAGGAAGGGTCACTCAGCATTTTCTCAAAGATGGTTTGCTAGCCACCTCATAGGAAGAGATGGAAGGACATATGAAAGGACTATCCTTCTCTTTCTTGATCCTTCTTAGGTTGGACTGTATAGCCCAGGCTGGCCCTGAACTTGCAATGTTCCTGCGTCAGTTTCTTAAGTGCTAGGATAACAAGTATATGGCCTCAAGATCAGCTTTATAACTCAATCTGGCAAAAATTATTGGAAAAGGGACTCTCAATGGGTTTCTATCTTTAATCTTTCAACCTACACTGGGTGATACCTGTTGTTTTACATTGTTCAACAAGATTGGGACCAGTATATAGCCAGTTTCTCAGATCTCTCCTTCCTTTCGTGGTGCTAGTGAGTCACCATAGGAAGAGTGGCATTAGCCAACAACATGAGAAGGCAGTGTAGGAGGGTAAAAATAGGGATGGTGAACCAACTTTGGCTAATTTCCAGGGTAGCTGTGATGGGAAGTAAATGAGAAATAAGTGTGAAATTTTAAACTAGTTAAAACTCTTTTAAAGTTACATATAGTAAGATGTGGTGATTGATGTGTGTCTATAAGCTCAGCATTTGGGAGCTGGAGGCAGGGGGATTGCAAAAGTTCAATGTAAGCCTGGGCTACATAGCAAATTTAAGGGCATCCTAGGTCTCATAGTGAAACTTTTTCTTAAAGTAACAAAACAGAACAGCAGTTACTATGCAGTGGAGGAATGCAATAGGACCTCAGCATCACCAATGAGCAGCAGAGGGACAGTGTGTACTTCCAAACTGGATGTCCCAGGAAGGATAGGACATCACCTCCACAGTATTCTAGCCAGGAATGTCTAACATCAAGCTAATCACCAGGAAACATCAGACATCTACAAAATGAAGAATGTTCTATTATTAAAGAGGGTAGATGGGACCACATTCTTCAAAATTGGCAACACCATAAAAGAGAGGGGGTCAAGGAAATCTTCCATATTAAGAGGATGAAAAGACAAATGCAGTATGTCATTCCAGAATGGATTCTTCACCAGAGAAAATTCCACAAAGGACATTATTTGGTCAGTTGATACAACAGGAATATAGACTTATTGAATCAATGCTAAACTTCTTTAAGTTGCTTACTATATTGTGTTAACATAAAAATATGCCATTTTTACCAGGCATTGTGGATTTCAAGGTGAGTTCAAGCCCAGCCTGATCTATAGAACAAGTTCCAGACTAGCCAAGTTTGCAAGGTGAGACCCTATTTCAGAAAAAAGCCATTTTCCTTAGGAACCCCCCCCACACACACATACACACACACACAATTCTGGAGAGAACTAGATTTAGATAGAATGTATGTTAAAACAAGAACAAAATGTTTATGAGTAACTCTAGGTGTGAGTATATATAGAGATGAGGTGTTCATTATATAGTATTACTTTTTGTAATAGAACACTTGTGTAGCATACATAGCTTTTTTTATTTCATCCCACAGCAACACACACACACACACACACACACACACACACACACACACACACACAGATACATACAAAGCAAGATTCAAAGACAGCAAATAGAGGCAATAATAAGAAATCATACCAGCAAAATATCTCCCAGCAGGATCCACCTTCCCATCATTGAATCGATTATTTTTCTTATCTTCATCCACCGTGGCTAGGATAAATACTGATTGATCTTCCCAGTTCAAAGCACAGAACTTGGTTCCAATGGTGGCAACATAGCCTCCCAACTGTCTAAGGGCCACTGAACTGACTGGGGCATCTGCAGAGGCAAAGTCAACATGTAAGCTCTGATGGCCCTGCAGCACAGAGGTCATTGTGTCTTGTAATATCTCTTAGGAAAGGGGTCCAGTAATTTTTAATGGTACCGAGAAGGTGTCTGACTATGTAGCTGAGGGTTCTCTTGCCTCTTGCCTCCACCTTCTGAGTGTTGGTAGTATAGATGCACACTGCCATATCTAATTAATACCATTTTCAAAAGGTCCTTGTTTTTAATATATTTAATTATAAATTAGTTTCTCATTTCTCAAATATTTTTTGAAGGCATGCTTAGTCCAAATAATGTAACTGGACTGCAATGAAAAGCAATCTTTATATCTCTTCATTATGTTACTATATTTTTTACTTTAATAGTTTAGTTTATCTGGTTTTAATACTTTTCCATGTATTTAAAAAAATTCTTTTTAAGTGCAAAGAGATTACCATGGTGGGTAGTCACAGGAAATACATTTATCTGAATTTGTTTAGAAACATTTCCTAAGCACCTCATTAATGCTAAATACTTTTAAGCACAAAGCCCTGCTCAGAAGCCTTTGGGAGCCCTGGGAATATGCACAGCCTATAAGGACCTTTTTAACAAGGATCCTAACTTTGGCCTGAGAGATCTGATAGCTTAGCCTCCTGAACCCCTGCTAACACACAACCCCTTTCTATGAGTGGGAAGCTTTGCAAATGCTGGGAATGCGGACCCAAGGAAGGTGGAGGCATAAACAGTTTCCTTGGAGCCATAAACACATTGATAGGTCAATTAGATGCTGCTCCTAGTAGCATTGAGAAGTGGAAGCAAGAATCTGTGGGGTCCACACCAACCTTAGTAGCTACATAGCAAGTACTTGCCTTAAAAAGAAAACAGATGGCTCACCAGCCCAATGACCTGAGTTCAATCCCCAAAACTCAGTGGAAAGAAAGACTCCTAAAAGTTGTCCTCTGACTTCCACACATGGTGGAAAGAGTGAACTCCTGATAGTTGTCCTCTGACTTCCACACATGGTGGAAAGAGTGAACCCGTGATAGTTGTCCTCTGACCTCAACATATGTGCCATGGGATCAGTACTCCCCACGCAGACAAAATAATTTTTTTTTAAAGCTCCGTTTAGTCTGGGAATGGAGCTCGTGGTATGTATAAGCCTCTGGATTCAATCCCCAACACTGGGGAAAACAAACTTTCTTTAAGTTCTCAGTTGGATTCATGGGAAGATACCAGAAACCAGAAATTCCTGTAATTTTGGGAAAATCCTGGTATCTCTTCCCATGAATCCTATAATAAAACCAGAAACTTGTTTGTCTACTGATAATCACACCCAGCCCACTGCTTTGAGCCCTAAAAAAAGCCCTAGAAACTCCTTATCTTAAACCACAAAGCTCTCTTGGGAGTCCTGTCAGGGATCCCACGGTTGTTCAGGGAACACAGTCCTGGCTGATGCTTTTGAAGCCTAAGAACTCTTTCACAAAGAAGTGAGTGATAGATACATCTTACATCTGTTGTTCGGTTTTTTTTAAATGGTGGTTTTGGCCTAACCAGGGTAGATGGCTTTTGCTGTGCCACTAATGGAGTCTTCAGCTCTGGAGCTATTATTTGAAGTGGATCAGGAAAGAGACACTATAATACCTAAGCATCAAAACAAGAATGTGGCACAATGAGCATGAGCTTGCCTGAGGCCCAGTACCACAAACCCTAACAAAGAAAGCTAGGAACACTGTAGCCTATACAGGAGGATAAGAAAAGCATTGAAGATCCATCTTTTCCAATTTGAGTTCAAGTGAATCACACATGGAATCACAGACACAGCTACCATGACTACTCATATAGTTTCAAAGCATTTTCAGTTGGCTTTAACAAGAAGGATCCAGGGCAACGACAAACAAGGTGACATTACCCCCTGCACTGGGAAAAGATGGCTCTCTGCAAGGAAAGGAGCTCAGCTTTCATACTCACCCACAACAACTCGCTGTACTCGATTGCTGACCGAATCCCATCGACAAATAGACTTTGAAGGTATGTCTACAAACAGTAGAGAATTGGATGCTTCCTCCCATACAGGGGACTCGCCACACCTGTAGTTCCCCCGTAAAACACATTCAATTTTGATGGAAGACATGGTCTCAGGAAAAGGACTGAAAGAAACAGGAAAAATGCAAGGCAGTTACATGGAGCAAATTCAGTACCAATGGCAGGCACACCTTGAGGTGCAGCACTGTGCAGGTATAGTTTTCACAAATCACAGGTTAACAGCAATCCTGCAGTGAGCAGTTAGTTCTATCTGCATGTTTCCAGCGTAAAGTATTTCCAGCAATAAAGTATTTTTTTTAAGCTAAGGAACACGCAGTAGCATTTCTGTACACCATAAATGCTAACTTTTAAATGCACAAAGAAGACAAAAATGTTACTTGTTTTATTATAAGATTAATTTTATCAAGTAATCTGGGAACAAACTGAAACCTCCCTGAAGTATGCCAGTATTGGATCAGAATAGACAGTATTTCCCCAACCCCTAGTCGGAGCAAGGTGTGAAGCAAGACAGGAGGTGGTTTGTAGGGAGAAGAAAGAGCTAAGAAGACATGATATGAGACATCTTCAGTCAACTTACCAGTGAGGTTTTTTTTCAAGATACCTTTAAAATAGAAGACAAAGGAAACACTCCGACATCCACACCTGAGCTGTAATGACTCCTGGCAAGCCTGCTAGTCAGACAGTGCTTTTTATGCCAGCACCCTGACCTCCAAGGGGCGGGCAGCTCCCTCATTGGTGGCCCCTCTGGGTGTCTGTGGTTACCTTTTCATGCTGCCACCTCTCCCTCAGTCACTGATGCTATTGATCTCCTTGGGGAGGGGGGAGGCAGCCAGTTTTAGAAATGTGTTCATCAGTGATAATCTACTGAATCAAAGGAGAACAGTTTCCTAGCCCGTGATAGGCCCTGAGATAAAGATCTGGCACTGTCCCTATCCTCGACCCCAACTCATGTTCATTTTCAATTCAGATAATGGCAGGTGTGACGACCATTTTCCCTGGGGTGTATATGGGTTTTTGTTTGTTTGTTTGTTTGTTTTTTACTGGTAGTGCTGGGATAGAACTAGGACCTTGAATGTATTCTGCGACAGTTACACCTCCAGCTGCACTGGAGTGGATGAACTCACAGTCTCCTTAGTTGTATCTTGCTTCCTTGCATGAGGCCAGTTTGGCAGGGAGCCTTGAACCCCACAGGCAAAGAACATTCTATGCTTGGACTTTAGGCCAAAGACCAGTGAACTGGGAGAAAGAAAAGAAGAGAAAAGAAAAGCTATCAGAAAAAAAAAAAGATCAGTCAAGAATTCTCCCTTGAAGGGGCAGGAACGGCTGCTCTGCATGTCTACCCCAGTAGGCATTAGTGCTGATGGAAGTGACCAGCACCTTCACGCTTCTCCCAGGGGTGTTACTGCTTTGAACTAAGCAGTCCCACGCATGCGTGGGCAAATGAATCCAAGGAGGAGGGGGAGGAAAAGTTGTGGTTTAATGTTTCCTTGAATAAACTGCATGTTTTTGGGAACATAGCTCAGAACTGTCTCAAAGTATTAACTACCAGAGCTGTAGCATTTGCCATTTTCATTGACTGTTAAAAATTGGCCCAGGATCCAAAGGGCTTTCATGCTATCAATCTTAGATAAGCCCCAAGATCAGACGTTGGACTTTTGCAATAGCTTAACCCCACAGTTTGTCCTGCAAGCGATGTGTGTGGAGGGGTGGGGGCAGTGCTGCCAAAGGACCCATTTCTACCAGGGATTCTGGCTGCAAACTCAGGCTCAGGCGGGGTTGGGGGAAGGGTGGCGATAGAGGACTGATAACAGGGTTCCTCGCTGCAAGTGAAGTACCTGTGCCAAAGGGGATTCTTCGCACAAACTGGTAGCACTGCTGCGGCCTCTGCTGCAGCCTCCAGGGGCAGGGGACAGTGACAGCAATGGCAGAACTCGGGAAACTAACCGCTGCCGCCTTGCTCCTGCCATGGGGCTCTCTGGCTACTCACAGAGCAGTCTCGGCACCGGACTGGGAGACTTGGGTGAACAAATCTAGCTTCTCAGTCGCCTGCTAATCTAGCTTCTTTGTCTTCTCCACCAAGGCTGTCCTGTCCTGGTTATTCACAGGGCTAGAGACAGCGCAGTTGACTCCTAGGCCAGGCAGAGAACCTTGGGAAGGGAAAAAACTCCCCAGGGACACAGAGGCTAGGGAGATAGGTAGCTGCAGGCCCGCGGAGACTGGCAGAAACTAGCGACTCTGAGGGCTCACCTTCACCCTCCTGGTGCCCATGCTGTCCCTTCGTTTCCCGCAATTGGCAACTCAGAAGTACCCAGCTAAATCCACCCCGGGGCAGGCGTGAGAAGCTTTGGAGTTTGGACAGTTATCTAAAGTTAATCTCTTAGTTCAACAAACAGAAAGAAGTTGTTAAAATGCCCAAGGGATTGGGACAGGGATCTGGTTAAACACAAATAGGTTAAAAAGAAGAGAACAAAGCGGTTAAACAAAGCCTTCCTCTCCCTAGCTGGGAAGACCTTGGTGGCAGCCGGCCAACGCTTGCAAAATACTTTTGGAAGGAGAAGAAAAATGCCTTTATTTGATTTGGTTTAAAAATCACATGGAATAAACGATCCTAAACAACTTATGCCAAGCATAGCTACACTCAGTAGTACAGTGCTCACCTGGTGTGTCTGGACGGTCTCAAAGGTACTCGAGACGTTCTCTTCCCTTCATTTTATAGGGCTCGCTGAAACTCAGAGTCAACCACCTCCAGGTGTTCTACCACTGACTCATTCCCCTAGCGCCTAAGAAATTGTTTCTTGGCAGTTTCATTATGCAGTCTATGCTGGCCTTGAATTCACAGTACTTCTTTCGTCATCTGGAATTACAGACCTGCATCATCAACCCAAATCAAAACTCAGCCCCACCCCCTCTCTTTATTCTTTTGAGACAGTCTCAAATAGCTTGCAATGGCTTTAAACTAGTTATGCAGATGAGAATAGCCTCGAATCCTCTTGCCTCTGTCCCAGTTTTTCTTTTTCTTTTTAAATAAATGTATTCACTGTAATGTGAGTGAGTGCTTTGCTTGCATGTGCACTACATGCATGCATACATGGTGTAAATAGAACTTTTATTCACCTGATGTAATTGTCATCTCTGAGCTTTACTGCCTCAGTCTGCTAACTGCCTAATCCTAGAAACTTCTAGCCTCTATACAATATTATCTAGGCCTGGAATGTTTTCAGTCTCTGAGACTGAATAAACTCACCCTTTCTAGTTCTTTCTGATCTCTGGCTGGCTGGTTCAACTCAACTGTTCCTGGCTCAAAACTCCTCTCCATGCTAAATGATTCAATCTGGCTTCTCCCTCGGCCTCTCCCAAGTTGCCCTGTTTGGCCTCAGACTAACTTTACCAATCTGTTCAAACCTCCTGGCTCCTTCTCATTCTCTGGCTCATTCAACCCGTCTTTGTAAAACTTTCCTGGTAAACTGCCCCCTCCTCTCTCTGCACTGCCCCTGAAGTAGCTTTCCTTTCCTCTCTCTTCTTGTGAGAGTTGGGAAGATCCCATTCTGTTAAATTTTTCTCTGATTCATCACTGTCTGCCTCTCAATTAGACATTGCTTGCAAACATGTTGCTCCATACTACAAACCAGCTTTACCTTCATCGATTAGGATTAAAGGTGTGTATTAAGGGTGAGTCACATCACAACAAAACCATAACAAGTTTTTCCAGTTCACAATCTTGGGGTTCAAAATGTGATCAAATATCCTACAACAGCCTGGTGCCTGTGAAAGCCAGAGAAGATGGTGCTGGATCCCCTGGAACTGGAGTTACAGATGATTGTGAGCCAAATGTGTGTGCTGGGAACAGAACCCATATATTCTGCAAGATTAGTGAGTGCTCTTAACTGCTGAGCAATTTCTTCAGCCCTACTTTTTTTTTCTTAAAAATCAATGGAGGAGACTGGAGAGATGGCTCAGCTGTTAAGAGCGCCGGCTGCTCTTTCGAAGGTCATGAGTTCAAATCCCAGCAACCACTTGATGGCTCACAACCATCCTAAATGAGATCTGATGCCCTCTTCTGGATTGTCTGAGGACAGCTATAGCAAGCGAGCGGGGCCGGAGTGAGAAGAAAACGTGCCTGAAGACAGCTACAGTGTACTTACACACAATAAATAAATAAATCTTAAAAAAAAAAATCAATGGAGGGAGAGGTAGGTATAGTGGGGCATGCATATAATCCTAGCGCTCCAGAGGTGGAAGCAGAAGGTCACTGAAAATTCAAGGACAACCTGGTTTATATGAGGAGTTCCAAGCCAGTCATGGAGGCATAATGAGATCATTTTGAAAATTCAAAATTAAAATAGAGGCTGGGGAGATGATTTAGTTGGTAAAGTACTCACAGTGCAAGCATGAGGACCCAAATATGGACCCCCAGCACCCACTGTAAAGGCCCGGTGTGGCATATGTCCTCACATCTATGACTCTGGAGTAGAAAATGGAGGCTCTCTGGCCAGCTAGCCTAGTTAAATTGGTGAGTTCAACCCCCCGGATTGGTGGAAGACAAGAACAGACTCCCACAGTTTTCCTCTAATTTCCACATACACACTATGGCATAAGCATGATCCCCTCTAGATAAAGGTAGTGAAAATAGAGTGTTTCCCTTGAGATTTGTGTGCCTTAACGTATGCATATTTTCTAAGATTGCATATCTTGAGTATATTGTCCCATTCCATTTGGCACTCTAATTTTTTAGTTCACTAAGGAGAAAAGGAAGAAAATGAGCAACCCAAAGCACAAGAAAACTCCAGACATTTTGGACACAGAATGAACTCAGCTCAAAGTTTTCTTTCTTTGGGGACAGTCCTGGGGATGAAAACTGGGCCTGAACTGCACCCATAGGACTCAAGTCAAAGTTCAAGGATGGGAACTTAGAAAAATTGGTTTTTGGCTTGCTTCCTTCACCCAAGGACATACTTAAGACAATCACTCTACTGTGTTCTCACAGTTGCAAAGTAAGGAGACTCCCAAAACTGCATGTTCAGCTGGGAGAAAACATTAGGCAAACACAGTAAGCCATCCAAAGAAATATGAGAATGGGGTTTTTTTTTGAGAGAGAGAGAGAGAGAGAGAGAGAGAGAGAGAGAGAGAGAGAGAGAGATTCCCTCTATAACCCACACTGACCCAGAACTCACGATACAGCCCAGTAATCCTCTCAGCATCCTAAATGCTGGGGTTGCAGGTGTGTGTCACCATACTCAACTTCTGTTGTAACTTCTAAGTAGTCTCTTCTTGTTCCTGTCCTGTCTTCCTCTGACTCCTGGAATGCATATGGCTCCCTCCCTAGCCTGTATCTCAGCCTAGATCTTTCCCAAAGCGATACCAGATCATCCTGTTTCAGCACTCAGCAAGTCTTGTGAGCAGTATTAAATCAATATCTCCTCAGCAAACTTCCTGCTCTGCCTTCACGAATGGAAGCATCCAAACTAGAGCCTCTGACCACATTTCTCTTGCTTCCTAACTCAAGTCCAGTTAGTCACCAAATCATAGGAGTGTCTCTTATGACAACCTGTGACTGATCTCCAGAACCCACATGATCATGGTGGAAGAATCGAGAACCTTTTCCTGCAAGTTGTTCTTCACAAGTTGACTTCCACAAATGTGCCCTGGTTCTCTCTGTCTCTGTACACTTTTAAAAACCAGTGTAGATGTCAACAACCCTGGCTTTGGTGAGGTTGCCCAAGGCAGCAGTGCAGTAGCCCCTGACCAAAGTGACGTGAACAACAGATGCTGAGAGGACTCTACAGCCTCTTGTTGGAGATGAAGTGCACAGAGTCACCTTGCAGGGGGTGCTGTGGGGACTGCTTTCTCTCAGCAGCTTGTCCACACAGAGACAATGAAAACTGGGCCAAGCAAGACAAGGGTCTTCTTTCTGTGTTAACATGATCATTAATGGTGCTCGGGAGATAAATCAATGAAGTGTTTGCTTTGCAAGCATGAAGGCCGGAGTTTAATGCCTAGAACCTACCAGGTGTGGTGGAATGTGGATGTAATCCCGGTGCTGGGAGCTGGAGGCAGAAGAGTCCCTGAGCCTCAGTGGTCAGCCAGTCCAGCCTAACTAGTGGGGTATGAAGTAATGAGAGAGATATACCCTGTCTCAAAGAAGAGACATCGCTAGGCAAAGGTCAATAATGTTAGACTCTGGATGAGCAGAGAAGACAGACCTTCGTTGTGCATTTGATCTGACCAGGTGGCCTTCATGAGTCTGTAGTTTCAGACCAGGGCTGAACAGTGTGGCCTCAAGGCTATTGCTGCAACCTCCATGAAAGCTGCTGTGGCCCCTAGACCTGGGCCCAGGGCCTTCATGGTCCCCCCTCCTGCATTTGTGTTACTTGCCATTTGGTGTTCTCCCCAGGGGAAAAAAGAGAAGTCTACCTTTAATGGCCTTCTGATGGTTTTGACACTGAATTCATTCAGGCCTCCACTATTTCTCTCCCAGATTTCTGTCATCCTCTTGGGGACTCCATGTCAACTCTGGATCTGCTGCCAAAAAGACTCACTAGACATGGAGTCCGATAGGCCTGGGAAGGGTGTTTGTCACCTTTCTTCTCTGTAACAAAGAAGGGGTTAAAGTAGTTACTGTTTTAGGTTTTTAAGGGAGGCATAACTTAATTTTTTTTTATTCTGGTCTTTTATTTCATTTTGTTTTGTTTTGTTTTTAGACAGGGTTTCTCTGTGTAGCCTTGGCTGTCCTAGAACTCACTCTGTAGACCAGGCTGGCCTTGAACTCAGAGATTTGCCTGCCTCTGCTTCTCAAGTGGTGGGATTAAAGGTGTGCAACAGCATTGCCCGGCATAATTTGGCTTTTTTTTTTTTTTGAGGCTGTGTTTTATTATGTAGTCCTGGAACTCACTATATAGAGCAGGCTGGTCTTAAAACTCACAGAGATCCGATTGCTTATGCCTCCTGAGTGCTGGGATTATATTGTGTACCACCACTTGTAGCTGGGATAACTTTACTTAGGAAAAAACCCCTCATCATACAGAAAATTTGTGTCCTAGTTTCTTTTCTGGTGCTATGAGAGGGGAAGAAATTTATTTGACTTACACTTTAAGGCTCCAGCCCATTATTGAGAGGAAGTCAAGGCAGGAACTCAAGTTGCTCATCACAAGCAATCCACAGTTATGGAGAGCCAGGAATGCTCCATGCTGTTCCCTTGCTCACTTTGCTAGTTTTCCTCACATTTGTACAGTTCAGGGCCTGGCCTAGAAAGAGGTGCCACTCATGACCTGAGTCAGTTATCAAGATAATCCCCTAGGGACATGACCATAGACTAACCTAGATCTAGATTTTTTCCTCACTGCAATTCTCTTTCTAGGTGATTCTAAGTTGTGGTAAGTTGACATTTAAAACTAACCAGCAGAAGCTGTAAAACTAGTGTAAAGAATTTGTGATTATCCTTCACCTGGATTCCGCAAATGTTGAGGAGTTCTCTCTCTGTGTCTCTCTGTCTCTATCTCTCTGTGTCTCTCTGTCTCTGTCTCTCTCTCCTCCAGCAGTGAATCTAGGGTTTATTCATGCTACTACACTACTCTGCAAACACTATACTGACCTACACCCTAGCCCCTCAAACATGTTCTCTTACATAGCCATAGAGCAATAGCCACAATCAAGCAAACAAATTCTCTGACTCATGACAATGAGAAAGGAGAGCACAAACCGTGGGTAAACATGCCACATTGCAGCAGCAAAGCTTTAGACAGAAACAATGCAAGGATTTGGCCCTGTATAGAGTCTGAGGACCAGATGTCAGGAAATGGGGATAATTCTATGATTGGGTATTTACATTTTATTATTTTACTTGTATAGGTGTCTTGCCTGCCTGTAAGTCTGTGCACATGTTAATGCCTCCTACCTGCAGAGGCCAGCAGAGAATGTGAAGTCCCCTAGACTTGGAGTTACAGATGACTGTGAGCCATCATGTAAGTGCTGGGAGTTTAGCCTAAGTCCTCTAGAAGACCAGCCAGCGCTCTTACCTGTGGAGCCATCTCTCCAGGCCCTATTTAACTTTTTAAAATCTAGTTTATGTATATGGATGTTTTGCCTGTATGCATGTCTGTGTACAATATGCATGTCTGGTGCCTGAGGAGATCAGAAGGAAGAGGTGGATTGCCTAGTTGTAATTAGACACTTGTGAGCCGCCATGAGGGCACTTACTGGGAATTGAACCTGGGTCCTCCAAAAGAGCATTCAGTGCTCTTAATCATTGATCTACCTCTCCAGCCCCCATGATTGGGTATTTTAATTCTTGTCAAGAAGGTGAAGACAATGATAGAGAAGTAGCAATTGTTTAATCCAGGATAGGGAGGTGTTTGATCATTCTGTGATCTGGACACCCTTCTAGTCTTTAATTTTTTTTCTTAATATTTTTTTCTTTATTCTTTAATCATTTTTTTTCAGACTAGACTTTATCCCTCTCCTGGTTCACCCTCTGACTGTTCTACATCCCATACCTCTTCCCACCCCAACCCCTACCCCTGTCTCCACGAGGATGTCTACACCCCCAACCCCCACCCCACCAAACCTCTAAATTCCCTGGGGCCTCCAGTCTCTTGAGGGTTAGGTGCATCTTCTTTGACTGAGTCCAGACCAGGCAGTCCTCTGCTGTGTGTGTGTTGGGGGCCTCATATCAGCTGGTGTATGCTGCCTGGTTGGTGGTCCAGTGTTTGAGAGATCTCCTGGGTCCAGGTTGAGACTGCTGGTCCTCCTACAGGGTGGCCCTTCTCCTCAGCTTCTTTCAGCCTTTCCCTAATTCAACCACAGGGGTCAGCAGCTTCTGTCCATTGGTTGGGTGCAAATATCTGCATCTGAGTCTTTCAGCTGCTTGTTGGGCCTTTCAGAGGGCAGTCATGATAGGTCCTTTTATGTGAGTGCTCTATAGCCTCAGTAATAGTGTCAGGCCTTGGGACCTACCCTTGAGCTGGATCCCACTTTGGGCCTGTCGCTGGACCTCCTTTTCCTCAGGTTCTTCTCCATTTTTGTCCCTGCAGTTCCTTCAGACAGGAGCAATTATGGGTCAGAGTTTTTGACTGTGGGTTAATTTTTTTTTACATGTATTTATGCCTCTCTCTACGTGCATACATTGTGTGTGTGTGTGTGTTGTGGGGAGAAAACCCAGGCCTTGTGCCTGCTTGGCAGGCACCCCATCACCTACCCATATCCCTAGCATGGAACAATTTTTATGAGATCAAATTGGGGTTAATGATGGGAAGAACTTAACAAACAGAATGAGTCTCCAAAAAGAAATGGACTTTTAAAAATGTGTAAGGGAGAAATATTGAGATTTCTGTTAACAGTTAAATTCATAGTGGCGGCTCTGGTCTGAGAAGAAAGCTATCAGAATAATTTATTTTTTTCAGCCAGGTGTGGTGGTGTACATCTGCCATCCCAGCATTTGGGGGTGGAGGTATTGGCAGCAGCAGGGACAGAGGTCCAGTTCCACACTGTAGTCTATAGCAGCCTCAGAAGTTCTCTTAAGCAGTTAGGGACCTTGACTAGGCAAAACCAGATCCTTGGCCCCACCACAGAAAAGATTCTGAGGATGAGCCAGTAGGGAGCAGAGGTGGACTTCATTAAAAATGGGAAGAAAGGCAGGCAGGGGAAGAAGCCAGCACACCCCAGAGATTTTCAGAGAGGAGTCACTTTGAAGTCTCTTGGCATTGGCTACATAGATGATTTTGATGGCTCTCAAGTTACATTTCAAAGGGCTGCTAAGCAATCCTCGAATTTTTTTGATAAACGAGATTATAAGGTGGCTCTGGAGGAGCCTTGGATGGGGCTATAACTGATAAGATAATATCAGGAGCCACCAGGGCTACCCGAGGGATTAGGATGTGTCTTTGTAGAGACTCTAAAGGGATATCTGGTGAGATTCCTAGAACATTGCAGGTTTTCATCTGGGAGGGGAAAGACAAGACATTCAGCAGTTGTGAATTGTGTTGGAAAAGTTTCAGGTTTTGTTTTATTTTTCATTATGCATATGTGCGTGTCTTTGTGTGAGTATGTGCACATGAGTGTGGGTGACTGAGGAGGTGAGGATATGGGATCCCATGAAGCTGCAGTTAAAGGCAATTGTCAGCTGCCTGACATGATTGCTGAGAACCAAACTCAGGTCCTTTGTGAGCACTGTTAACTGCGAAAGAGCCATCTCCTGCACCCGACATTGGGAATATTGATTCTTGGTTGCTGAGGGGCTCTAATCAGACATTGGGAGGAGGGACTCCTTTCCTTTCCCATGTCCCCATAATTTCCTGTCTTTCTATCCCCCTTCCAGGACAGGAGGATCTGGAGTTCAAGGACAGTCTTACCACTAAGAAACAAAAATGATTAGTGTTTTCTCCCTTAAAATGGGAGAAGACTCTCAAAGGTAAAAAATAAAATAAAACTAATGAATGGTTGAATCAAACTCTTCTTATGCATATACATATACAGCCTGTTTTCTTTTTTTATCTGTTAGCACTGCTGTTGGACACCTAAACGGGACACCTAAACTGATTCTGTAACTGGCTTCCCACGTGGCTGAGAATGACTTTCAACCCTGGTCTCTTCTGCTTCTTCCCAAGTGCTGTGGTTACAGGCACGCATGACCATACCTGGCTGCTTTATTTTTTAAAACAAAGTCTTAACTCTGTGGCCCAGGCTTGCTTAGAACTCACTATATAGCCCAGGTTTATTTCAAACTCTTGGCAATCCTCCTGGCTCAACGTCCCTGGTCTTGGGATTACAGGTATGTGTACCCTGACTGGTAATCCACCACTGCACAACAGATAAATGTTTTCCTCCCAAATAAACCATTTCATCCCCATCGCATCAAGAAAGGAACATATACTGAGTGACCTTCCAGTAGGCTGCTGTACAATAAGCAGGATAAAGTGGGAAAGGGGAAGAAAGATTGCTGAAGAATCAGGAAATAATTAGCCTTGGATTGGAGTGATCTATTTCTTAGTCAGTGGTTTCTGGAGGGTTCCTAAGAATTCTTAGGGTTATCTTTTGGGAGAAGGCTGGGGGCTAGGGGATCAAATGGCCTGATGCATACTGGTTAAGCACTTCCTACCTAGCTACATTCCAAGCCTGAATTCTTAGTTTAAAGTGGCCCTAGGGAATGACTGTTCAATGGTCACAGCAAAGGATGGTTATTTGTCAAGTCAGGAAACTGGAATCTCAGCACAAATGCTTTGGAGTTTTATGTGGTATCAGAAGCTGACAGTGCCTGATAAGGTCTTTTCCTTTAAGGGCTGTTTTTTTTTCCTGATATCTTTTAGAAAATCCAGCTTTTGTACAGGCTTGGGGATGTTTTTTCCTCTTTGTGGCTTTGGTGGTGAAACTCAGGGAAGCCTTCTGTTTAACTCCAATCCCAACTGAAGGAGTATGTTTGGAAAATGCCACTTGTGCCTACTGTGGATTAAGTTGAAGTCATGTTTGAGACCCTGCAATAGTTGGCTATATCCTCTTGGGAGAAGACAAGAGTTCAGAATTGGTAACTGGAAATAATTTCCAAGTTCCTGGTCAAATTCATTATTTTTCCTTTACATTTTTTAAATTATTATTTTATGTGCATTGGTGTTTTGCCTGCATATGTGTCTGTGTGAGGGTGTTGAATCTGGAGTTACAGACAGTTGTTAGCTACCATGTGGGTACTGGGAATTGGAGCCTGGTCCTCTGGAAGAGCAGCCAGTGCTCTTAGCCAGTGAACCATCTCTTCAACCCTGCAAACTTACTATAACTCAGAAGGAGGTAAACTTGGGACTGCCAGAGGGGACAGAACTTTTTGTCATAAGAAATGATGGCAAGTTAGGCGTGGTGATACACACCTATAATGCCAGCATTTGGGAGGCAAAGGCAGGAAGATCAAGGCTAGTCTCAGCTACATAGGGAGTTCAAGACTGGCCAGAGCTACATGAGGTCCTATCTAAACAAACAGCTTTCTAAAAGCTGATGAGTCAACTATTTCCTCTGAATGATTAACTTATTTATTTTAATGGCTGTGTTTTAATTTTCATCTCTGTTGTATCCATCTGTGAATGTAGTCAGTAGAGGAAAAATACAGCCACATTTTTTGGTAGAAACACATGTTAAAAGTAAACATTTTGAAGATTTTTTAACTGATAAAAGAAATTAGCCTAGAATTATGTTACCAGAGATGGAGTGGAGATTTCTCTCTTTGAGGGGCCATTCTTCTTTATTTTTTGATTTGACTAATTAATAAATCAATTGTATGCCTGTGTATATGTCAGGGCATATGGTGTGTGTGTGTGTGTGTGTGTGTGTGTGTGTGTAGGTCAGAGGAAAATTTCCAGGAATTGGTTCTCTCCTTCCACCTTGTGGATCCTTGGAATCAAACTCAGGTCACCAGTCTTGGCAGTAAGCATCATTACCCTCTGAACCATCTTGCCAGCCCTGTAGGCATCATTCTCATAAGCTAAGAAGTTGGTATTTGAAAATTCATCTTTCAGAGAATGACATGTAATATAGTTGAAATAAACATATAACCTTAAGAGGATTCCAACGGATGATGACACTGTGAGTGAATTTGTTAAGTGTAATGACTTTGTTAAAAAATTTCATCCACAGGCAAAAGGCATTCATTAGATTTCTGTGTAATGATCTGTTTTTACTTTGTAATTTGTAGTCCTCAAAAAGGCTTTTATTGTAAAAATAAAATCTATCCTTACACTTAGACTTCTTTCTTTCTTTTCTCTTTTCTTTCTTTCTTTTCTCTTTTCTTTCTTTCTTTCTTTCTTTCTTTCTTTCTTTCTTTCTTTCTTTCTTTCTTTCTTTCTTTCTTTCTTTCTTTCTTTCTAAGGGTAGTGTCATTGTAGGAAAGAAGAATAAAATATTGTATTCATTGGCCAGTATATCAATATACTTTGAACTATCAGTTTATAATCTGTCCAGTTGTATTTATTAACCAACATTTTAAAAAATGGTTATTACATTTGTTGATTTATTTAGCATGTGTACACATGTCTGTAGGCACAAATTAGCCATGGCACACATCTCGAGGTCAAAAGACAACTTGTGGAAATTGGTTCTCTCCTTCTACCAGGTGGGCCCTGAGCAATATAACTATGATCAGCAGGCTTGGTGGCAAGTACCTTTACCTGATGGAGCATCTTGCTGGTCCCCCAACTTAATATTTTATCCAAAGTTTTGAAGTTAGAATCTGAAAGTTTCTGTTAGAGCTAACATGTGAAATCTTTATCATTTGAAGCAGCAATGTGAGAGTTTTATAAGGTTGGACTTTTTCCAGGATGTCTGTTATCATTCTGTTTAGCTGTTTTCCTGTGTGTGCTGTTGTAGAAACAATAGAGACTTACTTAACTCCTGAGGGCGTGGGGGTAGGGTGTGTCACTAAGAGGCAGTACCTTACTCAGGAGTGAGGCTTCAGGCTGCTTCTGTACAGGAATGTTTAAAAGTTTAAATAATGTAATCCTTAATCTGTGCTAACTGATTTTCTATATAGTGCTGACAATTGAATTTTCCTTTATTCTCAGCACTCCATGAGGCCGAGGAAAGCAGGTCTTTGAAGACTAGCCTGGTAGTGAGCTCCAGGACAGCCAGGGCTATGAACTGAGCCTGCTCAAACAACAAACAGTAAAACGGCAGAAGCCTCAGCTGTCTCAGAAGCTCTTCGTAGTGGAATTAGGTTTCTTTCTTTTTCTCATAACCATAACAGAGGTGTCTTGTCATGTAAAAATATTCACAGGACCCACAAAAAACCCCACAATTTAATAAGCTTTTCTTTCCTATTTTTAGATATGACATCATTTGATGCTTTTATCTGGACACCATATTCCTGAAGTGTACCAATAGCAACTAAATGGTCTCTCTTTTTTGGATTAATCTTTTACATTTTCCCAAGGTGAGTAAAAGACAAGGAAGGCAAACAACACCAACAAAAACTTCAGAGGGAGCCACTGTTAGATAAACGTGCAGTTATCACTGTAAAGGGCAGTGTTTCTTTTTGAAGGCCAGAGGAGAATACAGATACACAAAGTTCATTTTGGTAAAGGCACTGTGAAGGAAGGGAGTTAGATTACAGCAGGTTCAGGAGACAACTTGACTATTTTTTTCAGCACTGGGGATGGAATCCAAGGTCTTGCTTGTGTAAGTCAAGTGTACTGCCAAGGAGCTACAGTTTCGGTTGTACTGACTTTTTTTGGAGTATCTCTATATAACCCGGGCGAGCTGTGTAGACTAGGATAGTCTTAAACTCACAATCTGCCTACTTCAGCCTGCTAGATTCTGGGATTAGGGGCGCAAACCATCATACCCGGCTACAGCACTTAACAAGTTTACCAATCTGAGGAAATGTAAAGTTAACTACTCCTTAATTCTTGAAATATAAAAGCAGAGAAGTGGAGTCTTCTATGTTACATTGATTGGTGTAAAACCAATCTTATTTCTGAGGTAAATCCCATCTGCTGACCTACTGTGGGATTCAGCTTACTATGTTTTTGCTTTTCTTAAGGCTTTTCTTTTTCTTATTTTTTTTTTGATACTTTATTTACATTTCCAATGTTTCCCCTTTTCTGGGTCTCCTCTTTGGAAACCCTCTATCCCCTCCCTCTCCCCGCCTCTGTGAGGGAATTCTTCCTCCCACCTACCCGCCCACCCATTCCCATATT
>CM052722.1:655185-685521 GCA_028551405.1 Uromys caudimaculatus
AGGAGGAATTCCCTCACAGAGGCGGGGAGGGGGAGGGTATAGGGGGTTTCCAAATAGGAAACCCAGAAAAGGGGAAACATTGGAAATGTAAATAAAGTATCAAAAATAAAGAAAACAAAAACAAAAAAAACAAAAAACAAAAAACAAAAAAAAAAAAACCAAAAAAAAAACCCAAAAACAAACAAAACAAAACAAAACAAAAGAAAAAAACCCCCAAAAAAACCAACCAACCAAACAAAAAGATCAAAAATTCAGGTGACAGCAGATGCTGGCAAGGATGTGGAGAAAGAGGAACACTCCTCCATTGCTGGTGGAACTGCAAGCTGGTACAACCACTCTGGAAATCAGTTTGGCGGACTCTCAGAAAATTGGACATAATTCTACCTGAGGATCCAGCTATACCACTCCTGAGCATATACCCAGAAGATGCTCCAACATGTAATAAAGACACATGCTCCACTATGTTCATAGCAGCTATATTTATAATAGCCAGAAGCTGGAAACAACCCAGAGGTCCCTCATCAGAGGAATGGATACAGAAAATGTGGTACATTTACACAATGGAGTACTACTCAGCTATTAAAAACAATGACTTAATGAAATTTGCAGGCCAATGGGTGGAACTTGAACATATCATCCTGAGTGAAGTAACTCAGTCACAAAAGAACAAACATGGTATGTACTCACTGATAAGTGGATATTAGCCCAAAGGTTCGGAATACCCAAGTTTCACTTTACAGTAACCACTGGACTGAGACTGAGGTCCCAGATGGAGGAGTTGGAGAATGGACTAAAGGAGGTGAGGGAGCCTGCAGCCCCATGGAGGGAGCAACAGTGTCAACTGGCCTGATCCCCCCGGTCCTCATGGAGGCTGGACCACCAACCAAAGAATACACATGGAGGGACCCATGGTTCGGACCACATATGTGGCAGAGGAGGGCCTTGTTGGCCATCAGTGGGAAGAAAGGCCTTTGGGCCTGAGAGTGTTAGATTCCCCAGTATAGGGGAATGCCGGGGGGAAGAGGGGAGTGGGTGGGTGGGTGGGGGAATACACTCATAGAGGCAGGGGAGGGGGGATGGGAAAGGAGATTTCCAAAGGGGAGACCCAGAAAGGTGAAAACATTTGAAATGTAAATAAAGCATCAAAAAAATTAAAAAGTAAATATTTTAATCCACAATTCAAAAAAAATAAATGTTTCTTGGTCACTTCAAAATGGGTATTTTGGTGTGGTTGGTATATTAAATCTACCTACATGAGTTTTTATTAAAATCTTCTACATCTCTACTGTGTTTCTGTGTACTCATTTTATTATTTATTCAGACTATATTTGTGCAATTGTCAATTTCTCTTTGTAATTCTATCATCTATCATTTGATGTATTTAAAATGTTAAACTTTATTGTCTTGCAGGATGTAAGGATGAGAGAGCTAGAACTGAGAAGGAGGGAGGGAGGGAATGAGGGAGGGAGGGAGGGAGGGAGGGAGGGAGAGAGAGAGAGAGAGAGAGAGAGAGAGAGAGAGAGAGAGAGAGAGAGAGAGAGAGAGAGAAATGTAAGAGAACATGCCATACTGCTGCATATGTGTAGGTCAAAGGACAGCATTGTGGAGTCAGTTCTCTTTTCACCTGTAACTTGAGTTTTAGGAGTCAAAATTGCGTCCTTAGACTTCTGTGGCATTTTTACCTGCTGAGCCATTTCACTGGCCCTGCTTAATGTATTTTATAGTTGTGACAAGGTATATAAACATTTCGGATTGTTTATGTTCTCTTAATGAATCTATCTTTGTAGGCTATTAATATAGTGATTGCAGTCTTCTTTTGGTATATCCCTTTCTAACCTTTTCTTCCTTTTGAAAAGCTGGGGTTGCACTGTACATCTCAGGCCAGCTTCCATTCTGGTCTCCCGTTAGCTTTCTGAGTGCTATCAGACTGGAGTGCCACTAGACCCAACCTCCAACCCTCTATTTTCTTGCATTTGTTTGTTGGGTTGGTTGGGTTTTTTGGGACAGGATTTGTGTAGCCCTGGATGTCCTGGAACTTGCTTTGTAGAGCAGGCTGGCCTCAAACTCAGAGATCTGCCTCCCAAGTGCTGGGATTAAAGCAACTGCCACCACTGTCTGGGTTATTCTCTTGGTTTTTAACTTGTGTCTTTACATTTTAAGATTTCTAATAGGCATCATAGAGTCATGTTACTTAATTCACTAGCTCTGTCTGCTCCCTCTCTGGCCACTCACTTTCTTGTAGGTTTTGCTGACTAGAGTATTATTCCTCCCTATGAGCTGGTTTTCCCTTCTATCCTCTCACATCTGGATGAAAACTCCATTTATTTTTACTTTCCAAGGATACTGTTTCAGACAGTAGGAATATACAAACTTATGCCAACCTGACAAGCAGTGCCAGACTTGTAGGGTACTGGAGAAGTACTGAGTGCTACACTGGAAAAAGTTTGGAAGGCAGAAAAGAGAAAACTATATTTCTGTAGGGGAAGATTTTACTGATAGAAAAAAAAACCCAGTCATATGGTTTTCATTTCAAGAAAGTGGTTCAGTTAAGAGCAAAAGGTCTGATATGTGGATCAATGGTAGAGAGCACTTGCTAGCATGCACAAGGCTCTGGATCCAGTCCCTAGCACTTCAAAGCCAAAGTGAACATACAGGGACCAACTTCAGAGTATTCCAGTCCAGATAGGTCTATTGGGGAAGAGGAGCACCTCTCTGAGAGGCTGGGGATCAATTGCTCTATGCCCAATGTATTGGTTTCCTACTTCTGATGTAACAAATTGTCACAAATCCAGTGGGTATTTTTATTCTTCAGAAGTCTAAAAATCATCGTGTAGGGGAAGGCTGAGTTCCTTCTGGAAACTTCTAAGGAGAATGTTTTACCTGGCGTCTTTGTACTTTCTGGAGACCATTGGATCATGGCTCTTCCATTGTCACATATCCTGCTAGGAACTTTCAACCTTTTTCCTTCCTACTTTGTATAAAGTACCCTGTGGTGGTATTGGATGGACCTGCCTAACAAAACAAGATAATCTCCCTAGTTCAAGAATCTTAACTTTAATTACATTTGGAAGGCCCCTTTAACTAATACAAGTAACATAGTAGGTTCTGGAAATTAGGGTGTGAGTGTATTTGGAAAGTCATGACTTAGTCTTCTATAGCCAGTTAGAAGATTGACTAATTAGGCAGAAAATAAGACCTCCGGGTTTTTGATCTGTTGTGGGGTTTACCCTGCTCAGATTTGTATGAACTATTCTGTTCTTTGGATATAAGCTTGTTCGCTTTTGTGTAAGTTGACTAAATTTTTAAAGATTTATGTGTATGAGTGTTTTACCTGCATGCATGTATCTCTGTACCATGTGTGTGCTTGGTACCCACATAAGCCAGAAGAATGTGTTGGAGCCCCTGGAACTGGAGTTGTGGATGGTTGTGAGCTACCATGTGTATACTGGGAACTGAACCTAGGTTCTCTTCAAGATCAGGTGCTCTTTCTTAGTCACTGAACCATCTCTCTAGCCTAAGATGATAATTTTGATTTATAAGTTCTATCAAAGATGGCAAGGATCAAGTGGCATCAAATCAATAACTAGTCCTCAACAAAGGTTGTTTCCTTCAGGGAGGAAATGTGTAAAGATGCTTCAAGAAGGTACCCTAGACACAGAAATCAATCATGATTGTATTGACTTCCATCTTGATGCTGCTGTTGGCTTAGCTGTAGGGCCTTGAACAAGTTTAACCATTTGGTCTGCTTTTACATGTGTCAAAAGGAGCCAATAGTCTCATCTTCCTGTAGCTGTGAATAAACCTGACATATCAACGTTTTATTAAAGGCTTAACTGGTCCCAAGTATATTTCCTGGTTTGTCCTTGGTTGCTCTGTAAGGGACCTAAGTGTCTTGAAAGTAACCTTTATTCTCAGTCCATTGGGAGGGGGGTCTTGAGGGCAACACTGGGACAAATTCTCTGAGATGGAGGCAAGCTTGTTCCTCATTGCTCCATCATTACTATTTAGTTAGCAAGTATAACTGAAAAGGCTGAGTGGCCACTGCATTGATACAGCCAACAGCAGCCTTGCAAACACTCTCATTGGTTTTACCCCTTTAAGCCCTTGCAGAGACAGGGAAAATGGGGAAGAATTGAACTAGGGTTTCTGTTTTCCAAAGTAGAAGTGGGAAAACCTCTGGTGAACAGAAGGAAAAAAAATGCAAGGATCATAGTGCTCAGGCCAGGATTATCAAAGCAGGAAGAAGCATCTAATACCCACATCCCCAGGAAACACACTAATCTAGATAGGGGTTGTTCAGCAGTGTTTATTTGTTTATAGGGCGAAGGCATTACTTCAGCGTAATTTTAATTTTCTAAATTCTAAGTTTTTAAGGGTTTAAGGTGAGAAGTGACTAAAGCATCCCATGATTTCCACATGTGCTTCAGGAAAGTAGCTCCATTACAGCTCATCACTTCCCAAAACAACTCAGCAAAAGGCAGTTCTGCAGATGTTTTCTCAGCTCCAACTTCTGGCTGTGATGAGCACAGCTTGAGCTGCTCAAGGTTCATCTTTCCAGACGGTTTCTAAGCTACTTGCCACTTACTTATCCTAACTGAAATGGAAGGGAACTGAAGTAGTAATGAAAGGAGGGGAAGGATGTTTGGAACCTGGTGGTCAGGCCTTGCAAAATACTCACACCCCAATCAACCTCAACATTATGATAAATATATTCGGAAGCATATGGCAGAGGAACTCACCAGTGACTAGATGCAAGGAGCTGTGTAATTCCGTGCCCATCTCATTGTAAAGACAAAGTTTTTAGATCATTTAATCTCTTCCATTCTGTGACATAAACTCAACTGAACTTCCAGAAGCCTTCTTTAACAGTTGGCTGCAGAGATGGATAGCTCTAGGGTGGGATTTACTAACTGTTCTTTTAAAACCATTATCACACAATTGCTGATTTCCACAAAACAGTCACACTGAGAATAATCAAATGTTATACAATACATTGTCTTTGAAATAATAATACATCAAAATGATTGAGTGCTGAATACACTTTTGCTGTTGGGTACGTTTCTTCAGTTCTGAAGTCAGTAAGGGGGCTTTGTAGCTCAGTTGGGAGAGTGCTTATCTAGCATGCTCAAAGTCCTGGTTTCTATCCTCATCATGGCAAAATGGAAAAAAAAACCAAGCAAGCATATTGAGGATTTTGATCTTTCAAGGAAAAAACCTGGGACTGAGCATCAGCTGACTTGCTCTCTACATTTAAACATTTCTTTAACACAGACAAATATTCACCTCCTACTGGAAATATACACATTTTTTATAAATCCAATAGCCTTTGTTGGCTATAACAGAATATATTTGTAGTTTAAAGTCTTCAGAATGAATTACCAGAACAGTTACTTATTAACAAGCAAGTGAGGTGGGCAGAGGCAGAAACAACCATTTTACCTATCTTTCACTACTGATTTACTTAATGACCTTTGACAACTTGAAAATGTTTACCACACATAAAGTCCTGCCATGAGACCATATAAACCTGATTACAAAATAGATTCCCAGAGCTCCGTGCAGAATGAGTATTATAAACAATAGCCTTGTGTATCCTGTCACTTAGATAGGGTCCATGTCTCTGGCTATTTTAAATGATTCTAAAGTCTTTTCTTACTGGCCTGATAAAATCATGGTTTCTGGGCAAAGTACAAAGGGTTCTCTTTGATTTATGGTATTGACCTGAATTGTGAATGTGTGCTTTTTCTTTTTTTTGAGACAGCGTCTTATTATGTAGCCCAAGCTGTCCTAGAAATTATTTTTCTGTCTCAGTTTCCTACTGGGTTGCTAGACATGTGTCACTATACTCAGATGATTTGTGCTTTTTGTTTGTTTGTTTGTTTTTCGAGACAGGGTTTCTCTGTGTAGCTCTGGCTGTCCTGGAACTCACTCTGTAGACCAGGCTGGCCTCGAACTCAGAAATCCACCTGCCTCTGCCTCCCAAGTGCTGGGATTAAAGGCGTGCGCCACCACTGCCCGGCTATGATTTGTGCTTCTAAACACTCAATTCTTCCTCCCTGAACCCAGCTTTAGTTTGCTTCATTTGTATGATTTTTAAACACATAGTAAATTCATCAATGTAAAAAAATCAGTATGCCAGAATAGGAAATTATCACACTGACAGAGGTTGACAGTTTTCATAATTTAATGAAAAAGTATTGATAAAAAGGTGACATTTGAAAAAAGATTGAGTTCATCTTCAAAACTTGTATAAGACAGGACAAAAAACATTAACAAAGGTTAAGAGGTAATACTTCAAAGAACAAAATGTAGCAGATGCTTGGGGCATTTTGGAATGTATACAACGGAAGGCTGGCTCATTTGTTTACCCAGGAAAATTCTCTAAAACAAATTACCATTTTATCTCCCTGACTTGAATAGTTCAGGTAATACTCTCCCAATGGCATTACATATGGAATTTGGCTAAAGCACTGTTTCCATGTTTGCTCCCCCCTCCTCAGAATTCAAAAGCATGAAAGGACACAGGCAACCTGCTGGCCTTTAAGGAATTTACAACTCAGCTTCATTATACTCTCATGACCATGAAAGTATCAAATTTATATGTACCTTATGAGTATTCAAATAAGTACAGAAGCTGAGGGTATGAAGAAAGGAAGTTCTCTTCCTCACTTTTTCAACTAAAACAAAATACAGGACACCTACTATTCATGTTATGGTATGTTCACACATGTTCATAGGCACAAAAGGAATATTTTGAAGATGCAGCCAAAGGAGAGGCAAAATATACTAGCTTTCAAAACAGGAAAAAACAAAACCCCAAAGAAGCCTTTAATGAGGCTCTAAGAATGAAAGTGAAGGAGAGGCAAACTGCAGAGTTTTCTAGCTCCATAGCTTTGCTAGAGGGCTATTGCCCTCTCACTGGCACCTACTGCAGCTGGCTTCTTTCACCAGCATGAAACTTCAGAAATTGAAAATGGCCTCTTGTTTGAAAATTCTCTCTATATGTTCCCGAACTAGAAGAGAATATTATTTTAAGGCTAAGAAGAAAAGGGAGTTGAGAATTACAGTCTGTCTCACATTTTTACAAACTGTTACTTTCTCCTTTTTCTGAAATGGGAAGCAGACTTGTTTTATCCTCTGCTTCAAAATTCTCTTCGTCTAGAAATGAATCAAGGCTGATTATTTGGTAATGTGGTATAAGCAAGTTCTGAAAAATGGCTCCAACTTTTATGCTTGGGAAACAGCCTTGGATTTAAAATTCATACAAAGCTAAATTATATTCATGTGGTTAAACACATGCTTTCAAATTTTTGACAATAAAAATCTGTTTCAAAATTAAAGCAGGTAAGAATACTTAAGCCTCTGTGCATTACACTATATCTTAATTATTCCTCAATAAAAATTTTATAAACATTAAAGCAGGTATACAAAAACTGTCAGCCAAAGTTTAGTCAAACTTATTTGAAAACAACACAAAAAACCCTGACCTGGTACAAATATACCAGAAAAGGTCACACTTTGGGAAATGTTCTGGATGTCTTCACAAGTGCCTTGAGAAGCAGAGCATTTTCCTTGGAAGTAGTACTTCTGTACTTTTGTAAACACTATCCACAAGTTAGCTTGTTAGCTGGATAAGAGAGTTATGAGTGTGTCCCCAAGAAGCAGGTCTAGGAACAGGCACTGGACACTTAGAAGAACTGACTTTGTAAAATATGATACTGTGAAAGAAACTCAACCTTACATGAAGCAAGGAAGAGAACAGTAAGTGTCAGTATATGAGAATGTTGCTCTCCTGGTTTCTCTCTTGAAGAAGTTTTACAGATAGCAGTGGAATTAGAAACTTTCTACAGATTTGAGCTTCAAGGAATCACGTTAGTTTCAAAAGTAAGTAGTTTTAGTGTCTGTCATATCCTCTTGCAAATCCATTGACAATGCAAGGATTCTTAATACATAGATTAATCAGTGTGTTATTGTAATGGGAAAGCTGCCCTGGAGTACTCACTGAGCAAATACTCTGGGCCCAACTGTTCCCAGCAGCCTCCGACAAAGCAACCCCAGACAATCTGCAACGCTTGTAATGTGCTTATAAAAAACTAGACCTGAAACACTTTCAAAAACTTCAAACCATCATTTTCCCTGCAATTCCCCCGAATATACACTAGAATCCTTTTGGTGTTTAGATGTCCCCCACTATCGGGGCAAAGGCAAAGGCTGGGTTATCCTTAGGCATTTCTGATCACCTTTGCATTGAGCCGTGGGAATGAGGGTGTGTCTTGGTTTTCCCATGGCACTCCCGAGCAGAATCATGGGAAGGATTTTCTCTGTCAGAACTCTCTCTCTTTACCCTTGATGTTTCTTTATTCCCCTCCCCTTCTGCCTCTGAATCACTGGGCTCCAAGTCAGGGCAATAGCCATCGGTTTCCTGATATGAAGCTCTTCCTGTGGACCGCCTGAGAAGCTGTCTACCCCACAACTGCTCCTTAGAGCTCACATTCTTAGTTGGCTTAACACAGTACTGAAGGTCCTCAGTAGGCTTCACCCATGTATTGGTGGCCTCCTTAAAGGACCTGCTGAAGTGTTCCATGCCAGATTTTCTAATGTTGCCTGGACTGGGCAAGTGGGAGCTGAGCATGGACTCCTGGTCACAGCACATCTCACCTGAATTAATAACTTTCTGGGTGATGTTCCCAGACCAGTTGCCCTCCAGGCCATTCGAACTAGCAAGCCTGGAGTTAGGCTGACTCTTCCCATTACCAATAGAACCCTGTCCATGGAGGGCAGCCTGAAGGGCCAGAGGCTTCCCTAATGATTGCCCATGGTAGAATTCAGCAGATGGAGCTCTCCGAGTAGGACTGGAGCTCCTGGTTTCACTTCGAGAATGGCTTCGGCTAGCCAGCAAACAGTTACTTTTGCTTTCTAGTGGATATCTTGGATATATTTTCACATTCATATCCAGTGGCTCCTCGGGCATCTGGGGGCTCCTTTTACTGTGACCAGGGGAGCTGCTGCCAGGAGATGAGGGCTGGTGTTCAGTTTCTGTGGAGCTGTCTCTGCAATCTTCTGAGGTTGATTTAGGCATTTTTAACTTTAAGGTAATTCGTGGTGGTGGGTAAAACAGTGAGTTTTCTAGTGCATTTGTCAAAGAAAGTCCTGAGATAAAAAAGAAAGATTTGTTTAACAACCGATTTAATTATTAGCATATATGTGTATCACAAAGTGAGTTCACAAACCTATTGTTCCAAGTGTCTAATGAGCACATGTCTTTGATGAGCACGTATACCATGGTGAGTAGCTGAAGTAAGCTGCAGTAGAGGATAAACCCAAAGACCCACAAAAAACACTATTAATGGTTCCCATCCTTTTCACCTTTGCTTTCCTAACCTACAAAACAAGATCAACAACCAGTGTGCTCTGTCATACATCCCTATCTCCATGTCTTTCATTTTTCTGTGTGTATGTGTGAGTGCAACTGTACACACGCGCATACATGTGGAGGCCAGAGGTTGATGCTGGTTATTTTCTTCAATCATTCTCTACTGTATTTTTTTTATTAAACTTATTTTGTTTATTTACATTCCAAATGTTGCCTGCTTCCTGGCCCCTCTCCCAGATTTCTTCACCCCATCCCTCTCTACCTTATTTTTTGAGACATGGCTTTTTCTGAACCCTGAGATCAATATCTGGGATCTTCCTTTCTACACCTAATCAGTGCTGGAATCACATCACAAGGGTGTGCACCACACAGGCTTTTAATTGGAGTGCTGGGGCTTGAACTCACAGAGCTCTTCCCCTAGATTTTTCCTTGCATTTCATTTCTATAAAGAATGTCACTCACAATGGTTTGAAATGAGTTCTTTGTGTGTTTGATTGGGCATATGCATAATAAGCAGGACTGAAGATGTGCCTCATAGATGTTTCTGATCTTATTCTCCTATCGTCTCTGGGCATTCCTAAACAATTCAAATGGAAAACCTCAGAAACACAGTACAGGTTTTTATGGGACAAAGGTAAGTAATTATTTTAACTTGACATTAGAAGCAGTGAGTGGCTCCTGAATATTTTATGCCATTAATCTCTAGTTTCATGATTATAAGTGATTGCGGGGTATAGAATAATTTTAAAAATATGACTGGACCAATGTATGGGCACAATAGTATGTGTGTAGAGGTAGATGACAACTTTATGGAGTCAATTATTTCCATCCATCCATATATATATATATATATATATGGGTTCTAAGGATCAAAGTCAGGCCACCCAGCTTTCAAAGCAGGTGCTGTTATCTGCTGAGCCATCTTGCTGACCTGGGCAAAGTATGATAGTGGTAAGGGCCAGCAGGAAAGAATCACATTATATAGGATTAGCCAGGGAAGTATTAATTATCTGGATGTCACCCAACAATTGGCCTTTGCCCGTTATCATCTTACAACATATAGCTTTTTAAAAATGAGATATAGAGAGGATGGCTTGCAGATATCCTAAAAGGCAGCATGTATTCCCCAAGGGTCCATTTTGAACAACTACAGTTCTCATGTCTGCTAGGGCTTGCCATTTGTTGATAACCTTGTGGCTGAGTAGCTCTGCTACTTCCTGCTATACCAGTCTGCTGTGACCTGCAGTCACAAAGCTTTTGACATCTTATTTTATGGTTGGCTTTTAGCAGGTGCTGATTTTATACATTAAGAGCAACTCACCAGTTACGCTTAGTACTCAGGTTCTCTTACCTATTTTTATATTAAAAGAAATACAGGAAGGTGTCACTCTATATGGCTGTCATAATTCTAGTCAAGCTTCCACTTCGAGTACTGTAATTATCACCATCCATCTCTCTCACTGTGGTGGTTTGAATATGATTGGTCCATGGGAAGTGGTACTATATTAGGAGGTGTGGCCTTGTTGGAGTAGGTGTGGCCTTGTTGGAAAAAATGTGTCACTGTGGGAGTGGGCTTTGAGGGCTCCTAGTGCTCAAGCTCTGCCTAGTATGGAATCAGTCTCCTTCTAGCTGCCTGCAAAAGATGGTCTCCTCTTGGCTGCCTTTAGATAAAGATGTAGAACTCTCAGCATCTTCTCCAGCACTATGTCTGTCTGCTTACTGTCATACCTCTGGCCATGATGATAATGGACTAAACCTCTGAAAATATAAGCCAGTCTATAATTAAATGTTTTCCTTTATAAGAGTTCCTTTGGTCATGGTGTCTGTTTGCAGCAACAGAAACCCTAACTAAGACAGGTCCCAGGGACTAGGTATTGCTGTGATAGCCCTGACCTTGCTTTTGCTTGGAGGAATGTGGATTTGGGGACTTTGGATTTGGAAAGCAATGGAATGCTTTAAGTGGGACTTAATGGGCCATCCTAGTAGGAATATGGATGACATTGGTGCTGAGGGTGATTTGAACTGTTGGGGCAAGGCTCAAGAGGTTTCAAAAGAGAAGAATGTTAGCATGTGGCCTAGAGAATGTTTTATGATATTTTGGTAAAGAATATGGCTGCTTTTTTGCCCTTGTCTGAAGAGTATGCCTGAGGCTAAAGTGAAGAGATTTAGATTAATTGCATTAGCAAAGGAAATCTCAAAACAGAGTGTTTTGATGAAAAAAAGCAAGTGGAGAAAGGAAAAGTACAAAATGTATGGTTAAAGTATTAAAGGGACACCAGGAAGTGGGATGGAGCTGAATCTTGTGCTCAAGGAAATAATCAGATGAAGGGAGTGGTGACTTCAGGGCAAGATCCCACCTAAGCTTAGTGTTTATATGTTTGCAGTCAAACAAGGGATAGTTATTTCTAGGCATTATTATACCTAGTTGTTGTTTTCATTTGGACACGTATGTCAAATTGACAAGGGGTGGATTGTGATGGCTATTCTCAGTTGTCAACTTGACTATATGGAATGAAATACAATTCAGAACTTATAAAGATCTTGTGAAAAGTTTTTTTGTTTTTTTTTTAAAAAGGCTAGGCTGAGGCATGGTGGTACATGCCTTTAACCCCAACATTCAGGAGACAGAGGCATGTGGATCTCTGAGTTTAAGGTCAGTTTGCAGAGCAAGTTCTAGGATAGCCAAGCTTAGGCAGTAAAGGATGCAACAGAACAAGTGGGCAATGTTCTAGTCCTAGCAAGCAGTAGAACTCGTCAGCTTCAGTCATGTAGCTCTAGCTTTAGAGTCCAAAATAGAAGGGGTTACAGGTACAACTGATGCTGGTTAGCTGGAGCTAAGAAATTAGCAGTGATCAAGAAGAGAATAGCATCACTGATGTGAAATCTTCTGGGAAGTATTTTCTGAGAGCACAAAGAAGCTGTGTTCCAGAGATAGCCAAGGTTGTACCTCGTGCTACAGCTGGACTTGGTAATGTGTAAGAGTCACCCAAGTGGTACTGGGTCATGAAGAGCAGTTGAGGCTTGGCTGTGAGAAGGAGACCAGGGAAAGCCATTGGTGAAGGTGCAGCTTCAGTTGCAGTTGATGGCCCATGACTGAAGGGGTTGTGCTAAGAAGGCCTGGCACCATGAAGAGAGCCTATGAGAGGCTATTGGTGAAGCCTAGTTGCAGCAGAAGACCACAGTGTATTGGAGATGCCAGGACCATGGGATGACCACCAAGAACAGCAGCAGCAGTAGAGTCAACCATAGCCTAGAATGCTACAGACGGCAGAGCTAGAGAAATTACCCAAGCCCTTTGGAGGAGCCCAGAAGATCATGTGTGGATCCCAGGCACTGGAACAAGAAGCTGTGAAGCTAAAGTTCCCTTGGAGAATCCAAAATGTTAGAGATGCCAGAGCTGTGGGATTCCTGCTGAGGAAAACTACTAATAGGGGGTAGAACCAGCCCAAGACAAAGAATTATGTTGCAGTCAATATAGGTAAAAGAAGTTGGACATTAGACATGGAGATGCAGAGTTTGGAGTTTGCCCAACTGGTTTTTGGTCTTGCTTTGGTCCTCATAGTATTATTTTCTCACTATGTAATCTGCTTTTTGGTATTGATCTTATAGCGGATTACAGTTGGATGGAGTAGGTGTGTCACTATAAGGGTAGGTTTGAGGTCTCTATGCTCAACTTTCACTGAGTGTGGAATGAGAGCTTCTTGTCTGCCTGCAAAAGACAGTCTCCTGCTGCTGCCTTCAGATCAAGATGTAGAACTCTTGGCTCCTTCAGCACCATGTCTGTCTGGACAATGCCATGTTTTTCATCATGATGGCAATGGACTGAACCTCTGAAACTGTAAGCCAGCCCTAATTAAATGTTTTCTCTTGTAAGAGTTGCCTTGGACATGGTGTCTCTTCATAGCAAAACAACCCAAACTAAGACACTTACCAAATGGGTAGTGTAGAGAGTCTCTCTTATTGACTGCTCTAGCTTCTAGTTCATTTCTTAGTCCCCAATACAGTGGTTCCCAATCCTCCTAATACTGCAATCCTTTAATATAGCTCCTCATGTTGTAGTAACCCACAACCATAAAATTATTTTCACTGCTACTTTATAACTATAATTTTGCTACTGTTATGAATCCTAATGTAAATATCTGTGTTTTCTAATGGTCTTAGGTTAACCCCTGTGAAAGGGTTATTTGACCTTCCCCATGAGGTTGTGACCCACAGGTTGAGAACCTAGTAGCCGTCCTAGTAGCTTCTCAATAAAAGTGAATAAATGAAAATATTATAAATATATCTGTTTTAACTTCTGGCTGAGGAGTGTTTTAACAGATGACTTTTAAGAGTATCTGTTATGAGTAACCCTGGAATTAAATGGTTTCTGGGAACTGGGATTTGGTTCTAGCTTTGATAATTACAAAATACTTCATGGCTATAATTAATGGCATTAAAGTTTGTCTGGGATCTAAATTATCTGCCTCAATTTTACAACTCCTCTAATCCTATCCTGGAATTTCTTTTCTTTCCGATTTTTTGGAGGGGGGGCATGTTTCTTCCCAGGAATTTCTTACCTTGCAAGTTGACAGTAAAATAGGCCACATTAATGATCAGGATTAGATAGAAAGAAATGCAACAATTTTTAAATGGTACAAGAGATATGATACTAAATTGTAAAAGTAGGATATAACCAGATTCTCTATATTTTCTCAGACAACTTTAAGAAACAGTTTACCTTCTGTAATTTCTTCATTGATAAGCTGGACTTGCAAACCGAAGATCTGTTCCTGCACTTTGGTGTGTGATAGTTTCAGCTTCTCTCGTCTGCTTATCATGTAGCACAGATTTCGGACCTGCAAGAAAATCCCCAGCAAATAAAGATGTCATATTAAGCAAATTTACAGTTGAAATCGTTCAGCCACATTGAAGACCACTGAATTCTGGTGGCTGTGAGAGTGAGGAGTGAAGACAAGACCCAAGAGCCACAAACCATGACCAAACCTCTGAAACCTACTCTCTAGTCTACATTGTAGTAGGATCAATATTAATGTACACAACCCAGGTGAGACGATAATGGTATCATACTTTAGCCTTCCCTTTCTATCCCTGAGTATGAATGATAGCACTTGGCATCTGTACCATCAGGCCTGGCTCATTTCTATAATTATACAATTACAAAATTCCCTAGGGTAAACATAGCACCAACCTTTTCTTTGAATTCTTGTAGCGCTTAATTTACCTGAGGAATATATCATGAGTTAAATTACCTGGTGAAGTGGCTATCAACCAGAGATGATTTTAACCCCTAGGGGGAATCTGGTAAACTTGGAAAACAATTCTGGTTGTGAGAACCAAGTGTGTAAGGGATGATACTGGCATCTAGTGTGTAGAGATCACTGATGCTGCTAAATATCCTATTCTGTCACTAACAATAAAAGGCAGTACTGCACAATAAATAACTATGCAGCTCAAGATGTTAATAGTGCTGAGTTAGAGAAAACCCTGACATAGTACTTTTCTGGACAAAGTTTATTCTTTTAGGCTTCAGTCTCAGGAATATGTTAGTAAAATATAGCTGAACCATTTTAGACTTGACAGTGAATTAAAAAATTAATCAACTGAGAATTAACTCAAAGTTAAAGTTCATAGCACAAATGTGTCAAAATTTAAACAGAACTCAACAGTTGGGGCCACAGTAAACTCAGACAATAAGGAAGGACACAGAAGCTCACACTATAAATGGGTGGTCATTTTAAAAATGGAAGTGATATCTCGTAGCTCTATGCAGACATTAGTCGGAGCTGGTCACCTTACCCTCTCTAGGTCCTGCCGCAGATGCATAAACATTCTCATCCGAGTGTGAATGCTTTCTTCTTTTGGCTGAACCAAGCCATTTTCTTCATCCGCTTTTGGGGGGATTAATGGCTTATTGAAGTTGCTTTTGCGCTTTAGTTTCCAGTAGTTATAGATAAAGTCGACAGTGAACACAGATAGCCCCATCTCTTTGGCAACATCTTCTACCTGGACTAAAGTATAGAATTCTTCTTCTAGTTCACGAAGCTTCTGTGCCCGTAGGCTGGTTTTCTCGCTTTTTGCCTGGCTCTGCTCGGCAACTTTGTGGTGGTGGTACTCAGCGTCCCCGAGTTTTGGCTTGTTTTGGCTATGCTTGAGGCAAAATGACTTGAACTTTACTTCATCCCCCTCATCTAGGATGGTCTTCATTTCCAGGCCGTGCTCAAAGGCACAGGTGACATGAAAGGCAGTGATACAGCTTTTCACAGAGCACTGAAGGAGAAAGAAATGTGTCAATGCGGCAGATGGGAAGAGGACAGAGAGCTCTATATCCCTACGTTCCTAATGTGAGCTTTGTAGAAAGCAAAGGAAAGACAAAAGGGTGCTTTGATCATGAAAAATATTTTACAAATAAAGAAAAAAATGAAATAAAAAGAAAAGGAGAAAAATATTTTACAAGTAAGAAAACTTTTATAAGTTACCCAGGAAACTTGCTCATATAGAAAATAGCAAAACAAGCAAAACTATGAAATTCCCACTTTAAGGTTTCAATTCAAGTAGCAAGCATTCAGTTGCCCCCCCTTTTTTTTTGAGAAGTATCTGATTTATGTAAAGTTATATGGTTTCTTTTTTGTGTTCTCCATATCACCAACATATGCTTTTATTGTAGTACTTTTCATATACTTCCTACTAATAACTGAAAAATCCCTGGCCACAAAGCTTAAGACATATGTCAATCACCTATGTACCAGTATGTCATCAATTCAGGTAACATCATACACTACTCAAAAAGCAGTTGCTTAGAACAAATGAAAGAAAAGGCATAGTTTATATTGTTGCCAGGACATCCATGACTCTAAAAGGCCCCAGGTACTCTAATACCTAAACAACTTAACTTCCTGAAACTGTTCTTATACAGCTGAGCCATCCATCAGATTAGATAACTAGTCAAGAAAGCCTATTTAAATTTAAATTAATTTCAATGTACCCAAAATGTTGTTGCCCATTAGACAGAACACTTGTGTTGCATGTGTGAAGCTCTGGGTTTCATTCTGTAAACTGTAAGAAAAGTTAATTAAAATTACATATAATGAGGACAAATGACTCAGCACGTAAGTAGGTCTGTCTTCAAAACTGATGACAAATTTAATCATAGGACCCACATGGTAGGAGAGAGCTGACTCTTACAAGATGTCCCCTATCTCCACAATGTGCTTCCTTCAATAAATACATGTTATTTTAAAAATGGCATGCGTTGAAAAATTTAACTCCTCAGTCATATTAGCTACATTTAAGCCAAACTAGACAACACACATACATAAAACATTTCCATCACTGTAGTCAGTTTTACTGGAGAATATGGTTACAGGCAGTTTAAAATTAAGTTTGCACTAGTCTGCCTTCCACTGATAGATCTAACACATTTATTAGGCATTACTATGGATCACACACTGACTATTCAGAGAGAAACAGAGTAGGAAGAATTTGATCCATGACAGATGCATTCTTGTGCTTAAGCTAAATTACCATTTGTTATGGTTAAAATGTTACAACTGTTCTTTTTAAAAACATGGGGGTATACATACATGTTAACACAAGAGATTTTATTTCTAAGAAACTAGGATGAGATCATATCTACTATAAAAACCTTCTAAATTTAGTTAAATGTCTTTATCTGAATTAAAAATTAAGAGTAAATATTTTTTAAAAGTGAAAAAGAAAATGGTGGGATTTTTCATAGTTAAAGTAAGTGCTAATTCTTTTGGAAGCCAGTCATTTGGAGGTCACTGTGCTTAGTATACACACGTTGGAGTCTTGATAATTAAACAGAGAATAAACTTGGAAATGAATAAAGATAAAAGAATACAATGTATGACAGGTCTTAGAAATTCAAGATACTCAACAGAAATGAAAACAAAACTTTTGTATGAGTTTTCATACCAGCATTATTTTGTATGGTTGGCTTTTCTTCTTACCACCAAAATGTATAAACCTCCAATTATAATACCACATGACATTAAAAACATTTTATGTGAATGTGTATGCATGTTTACTATGTGTATGCATGACCCATGAAAGTCAAAAGAGGTGTCAGATAACCTAGAGCTGGAGTTATAGAATTGTGAGCAGCCTTATGTGAGTGCTGGGAACTGAATCTGGGTCCTCTGCAAGAAACACAAATGCTTTTAACAGCTGAGCCATTTCTCCAGCTCCTAGAATGATCTTTTCTAAAACTAGATGGTTTTATGGCAGTTTGTTAAGAGACAGAATGTGGAACCTAAGGCTGCAAAGCAAACTCTTCTCTGCAAATGTCAGTGATTTCTGTACTAGTTATGTTACTGATTACTAACTGGTATAAAAACAATCTTTAACAGCCAAACAGTGGGAAATATAGGTACTATAATGAGGAGAATAAATGTTATTGAATATAAATTCAATGTAAAATTATTAAATAATGAACATGGAAATATTGTATCAATGGAAAATATGTATCATAAGTTAATCTGATACATTCAATTGTATATGCATTTATTCAATGCACTTTAAATGAATACTAACAATGGGAGAAATTTACAGATGAATGGTATTATCTTCTTGGCCTTTAAGAGGCTTATATAGGGAGAGCAAACAGGAGATAACTTGGATAAACAAAACACTGTGTTAGGTTAGTAGCTTAAGGTATCTACTGCTGTGATAAAAAAAAAAAACAAAAAAACAAAAAAACAAAAAAAACAAACACAGCCAAGGGTAACTTGGGGAGGAAAGGATTTCTTTCATCTAATTTGCAGTCCATCATCCAGGGAAGTCAGGACAGGCTAAGATAGGAACTGATACAAAAGCCCTGGAGTGCTGATTACTGGATCGTTCCTCATGGCTTGTTCAACCTGCTTTCTTGTAACATCCGGGACCACTAGCCTGGAAGTAGCACCACCCATGGTGGCCTGAAATCTGCTACATCCGTCATCAATCAAGAAAATGCATCGCAGGCTTCTCTACAAGTCAATCTATTTGGGGACATTTTCTCAATTGAGTCATTTCCAAAATGACTCTAGCTTGTGTCAAGTTGACAGTAAATATATAAAGGGAGAGGTTTTACCCTTATAAACACTAAAATGTTATATAGTTAAGATAAATAAAATGATCCAAAATAAAAATTTAAAAGCAAGGTAAGTATTCATATTTTTCAGATGACAAGTCTGCAACCTGTTATGCTAAACAGAAGTTAACTAAATAAAACATCTAGAACCACTGCTCTAAGTTATGATATTAGAGACCCCTTCCTCTGAGGTTCTGCAGGCGAATCTGTTCTCAACCACTCTGCAGCTCACATGCAGTAAGTTTAAGTCAGTCAGTCCTTCCTTCCCACTTACAAGCAGAGCCACCTTATTATGTTTGAACAGAAAGTGAAATAACATTGTACCTTAGATATCTAAAAAAAAAATTACCTGTACTACCACATGCAACATATATGCCTATAAGAATAATTTTTTAAAATTTATTTTTATTTTATGTGCACTGGTGTTTTGCCTGCATGTATACCTATGCAAAGGTGTGAGGGTGTCAGATCTTGGAGTTTCAGACAGTTGTGAGCTTCCCTGTTGTATGCTGGGAATTGAACCCAGGTCCTCTGGAAGAGCAGTCTGTGCACTCAACCTCTGAGGCATCTCTCCAGCCCCTTTAAAATGGTTTTTAAAACTAGTCACTAGACTTTTATTTATTCAAATATAGCCTTCCACACCCAAATTGTTTACAGAACAATCTACCTAATCACAGTGGATCTTAAATTCATTGACAGTTAATGGATGAAACTCATCAGAACATGGGCTATATATTTTAGTGTTATAGCTTATTCCCTCTCAGAATGAAATCACTCAGATTCAGAGTCTAGTTGACAGATGAGCTCTGACTCTAAAAGATGAAGGTTAAATACCATTATAAATATTATTTTGAGAAGGAGTTTCGCTATGTTGTTCAGGCTGGCCTTGAACTCCTGAGGTGAAATGATTTTTTTCTGCCTCAATTTCTTGAGAAGCTGGGCCAAACATGTATATCACTATTCTTGGTAACCAATATGAATGTTGAAAAGTGTAGGCCAAGGGTTGGAGAGATAGCTTACTGGTTAAGAACACTTACTGCACTTTCAGAGGATCCAAGTTCAATACCCAACACCCAAGCTGGGTGGCTCACAATCACTTGTCACTCCAGCTCCAGGGGAATCTAACACCCTTTTATGACCTTTGGGGGCACACACCTACATACACATAAATAAAAATAAATCTTTGGGAAAAAAAACAGGCTGAATTGTCCAGAAGCAATATCTGAAAAAGATTTCCACAAGTGGTCTGTGGAGTGGCAGCATTCTGCACATGACTGGTAGCCTCTTAAGTGACTTCTGGATTAACAGGACACTCTTGGTTGACTTGGTTTTAGCTCACTCCACCATTTCTCAGGGTACTTACCTGAATACAAGCCCCTGTCTTCAACTTGCACAGATTGCAAACTAAGGCCCACCGGCTAGGTGGGATGTGGGAGATTTTTGTGACAGGCTCCATTCTTTCAGGACAAGCGATACTGACCTACAAATAAAACATCACCATAAGGTGGAAGCACCGAGGCATGTCAAAAGCACTTTTCACAAACTATAAATGATGTTATATGAAACTGAGAACATTAAAACAATGAAGCAAGCCATATCTTCCAAGGTTAGTACGGAACTAAGAATAAACAAAAGATGTTTCTTTCCACTGCTCAGTCCTTCAATCATTTCTAGTAATGTAAACAATTCATATCTATGATGAGAGTGCAGGAGTGTAGACTAGGTAGGCATGGTTACCTAAAAGAATCAAGATATATCCATCTGTACTTAGAAGAAAGCTACTTAGGAATGGAAATAAAGTTTAGAAATTCTAGAATCTGTCTTATGTTAGAGATGGTATCACATGCCTTGCTATTTCATTTAATCAACTAAAGATAAAGAAAGGCAGTGACAAATCTTTCTATTTGGTTTACAAAGCAGCTTAATATTGTTGTAAAGTAACAGCAAATTTATGTAATGAAGGGACTGTAGCATGTAATTAGAAAGGATGAGGATGATACCACTTCTAAACCCCAAATTTTTAAGACTGTGTAACTATTATCATCTTACCCTACTCTCTCAGCCAAAGTAGCTTCAAAGTGAAATTAAGTCTTTGGGAATGCTGAAAGGAAAAGGACACTTTAAAAAAGAAGGAAAAAATTTCCATATGGAAATAAAGGGTCATGTAACTACTGGTAAAAATGTGTTCTTGTTTTTCTTTTCTTTTTTTTTTTTTTTTACAACTTCATACATGTACAAATGTTGTGCCTGTGTGTATATCTGTGCGCCACATGCATGCAGTGTCTACAAAGGCCAGAAGAAGGCATTAGAGTCTCTGAGACTGGAGTAACAGATGGCTATAAGTTACCATGTGGGTGCTAGGACTGGAACCTAGGTCTTTTGAAAGAGTAGCTAGCCAGTACTCTTAACTCTGGACAATCTCTCCAGCACCAGAAATAAACAGGTTTTGAAAAGCAATAACTATCAAAGAAGGATGATCCATCTACAATAAGTTCTGTCCAGATCAGGAAAGAGAGATCTTTAATAATCCAAAATGTACTGGAATTCAAGAATTGAGAAGCCCTAAGAGAACGTTAATTAACCATGAAGAATTTATTTACTTTTTGAGATAAGGTCTATGTAGCCCAGGGTGGCCCGTAACTCACAATTTTCTTACTCCAGCCTTCTGATTGCTGGGATTATAGGTGATTTGTTTTATTTTTATGTATATGGTGGTTGGGATCAAGCCCAGACTTTGCACATGCTAAGCAAATAATGTCTTAGCTATGTTCTCTGGTTCTTGTTTTTTGTCTGTTTGAGACAAGGTCCCACTACGACTTAAGCTAGCCTTGAGATTGCTATGCAGCACAGGCTGGCTTTAGCTTTTGATTATCCTGCTTTTTCATCCAAAGATGAAGGATTACAGGCATATGATACCAGGTCTAGTTTCAACCTTTTTTAATTTTAATTTTTTGATAGTGGAGAGTTGCCTTGTTCATAATAGGCAAATACTCTACCACTTACTACACCCTACTCCAAACTATTGGTTTTTGTTTGTTTGTTTACAGAGTCTAGTTATGTAGACTGGCTTTGAGCTCACTACACATCTCCAAGATGGCTTCCAAATCTTAGTCCTCCTGCCTCAGCCTCCCAATAATAGAGATTAGAGGAATGTCCTACCATGCTCAGTTTAGAAACAATGTTTTAATTAAGCTAAGGAACAATAGCCATTCAGGAAACATCTGCAATTAAAGGATAGGTTGACAACTTAGGTAAGTTTTGAGTTTAAGCACTTAACAAAAGAGCTTTTTAAGTAAAGGACAACTAGGTGTGGTGGTCCTTAATACCAGAATTTAGGAGGCAGAGGCAGATGGATTTTTGTGAGTTCTAGGGCAGCTAGTCAGTAATAGAGTGAAACCCTGTCTTTAAAAAAGAAAAAAAAAGTAGAGGAAAAACCACCACAGTGGACAATAGTGATTGCTTACTTTATTCTGCCAAAGCAGAATAAATAAATAGACTATCCATATAATTATGAATTACTAAGCAATGTAAATTAATGAACTACTGATATATACTATAACATGGAGTTCTAGCCAGGCAACAAAGAATACTTACTCTAAAAGTTCCATTTATGTGAAGCTTAAAAACAGACAAAACTTATCCATAGTGGTAGAAATTAAAATGGTTTACTCTCAGGAACTAGGGACCCTTCCAGGATGCTATTTATATATTTCTGTGGCATTTCATGTCTTATTCTGATTTATGGCTACAGGTATTTTAAGTTAAGCTTTACTTTTAAAAGTGTTTTTTCTTTTACCCTTAGCTTTTTTTTTTTTAAAAAAGTAGTTTATTTTAAAAATATTTTTTAAATATTTATTTTAAAATTTTGTATATATTTGTGTGTGAGTATGTGCATCTGTGTGTATAGGTGCCTCTGGAGGCCAGAGGCCATCAATTTCCTGGGAGGCAGAGTTACAGGCAGTTAGCTGTGAGCTGCTTGACATGGTGCAGGGAGCTAAACTTGGATCTTGTGTAAGAGCTCCTAATAGCTAAGCTACCTCCAGCCCCACACCCTGGTCTTTTATGTTCTCTTCTCTCATACAAATTTATCAAATACCACTGAAAATATCACCCACAAATACAGAAGTCTGAGCTAACAGGCACAGTTGTAGCCAAGAAGACCAGAGGTAGCACAGAAATTTCAGAAATACAGTTGAGCAGAAAGCATTTCCATGACCAGTCTGAGTCTGTCTAAACATCATAGGAAGGAGGGTATACTGGAGGAAATAAGCCCAGATTTGGATGGTTACTTACTTCTGGAATCCACAGGGCACAGCTGACATGAGCCCATTTAGACCCTGTCCTGGTTGTCTTCATGGCTCCACCTTTCTTGGGACATAAAACACACTGTGGATAAATGCCCAGGACACAGGAGCGGCACAGCCAACTGCCTTCTGGAATCTTGAGGATGCCATAGCAAGCCTGTAGGTAGGCATGAAGAAGAGATAAGCACACATAGCTGA
This sequence comes from Uromys caudimaculatus, assembly GCA_028551405.1. Classification (NCBI taxonomy): domain Eukaryota; kingdom Metazoa; phylum Chordata; class Mammalia; order Rodentia; family Muridae; genus Uromys; species Uromys caudimaculatus. The sequence goes on from CM052722.1 coordinate 678,155, forward strand.
ACAAATTCATATCCAGGATTTAGTAATTTTAAAATGCTAAAAACCAAGCTTGTAGCATCATCTGAACTAAGATGAGAAATAACTTTAATGAAGATAGAAAAAGACTAAGTGGTAATTCATATCAAGATTAGTCCAACTACTAACTGAGAGTTGGATTACAGACATTTAAAATTTTTTATTGAAATAATCCTTTTCCTGTATTCCAAACTGTCTTCAGTGTTTATATAACAGGTCATCTAAGCAATAATGGAATAATTTCAACATGTCATGTACTATTGTGACAAAAAAATGAAATAAGCTAATGTTTCTAAAGAGTCTAGTACCTGGTGCATAAAAACATTCAGCAAATTATAGAAATTATTTGCTTGGGTTGAATAAAAAGGAGACTTGTGAAGTGAATTACAATAATCCACAATGAGTTCTAGGAGCCTTTTCAATTCTTTATCGAATGATACTGGAAAATAAATGATAATTCACAGAGATGGAAGATTACTTAGGGATTATCCTAGACTGCTCCCATCTTCAATTTTGTCCATTTGACCTTCTTTACTGCTCCATTCTTTTTCAGAAGAAACCTAGTTGCCTTTAGTTCCTCACATAGCTAAATATAGCCTGTAGCATCGACTGACGCAACCTAGCAGTTTCAAAATTTTTGTGGGTCCAAGAGATTCACACTTAGGTGAGATTCACTGAGAATTATAACCATTAATTGCCAATCTTTCTTTCCTTTTTTTTTTTTTTTTTTTTTTTTTTTTTTTTTTAAATCTTCCAGACCTGGACTTTTACTTACTCACCACTGGTACTTGCTTCTTACATTGAGTCCCAGAGGCTGAACTCCCTTTCCATCCCCATCCTCACCACTACTGCTCTCTCTATCCAAGTACTTGTCACACTATTCTAGGACGAATTTATTTCTAAATTTGTTTACTCATTCTTCACAGCTTTTACACGTCCTCTACTTAGTTATCAGATCCTTCTCAGTAAAATCCTCCAGGGATTTTTCCTGTTCTTCTCTCATTTGCCCACCATCATCCAAACTAGGTGTTGGTTACTGCTTAAGACCCGTTTTATAAGGCTAACAAACTTAGAATGTTTTTTTTCACATTTTAAAGAGTTCTAAGAAGGGGGGGGACAATACAATAGAGACTATACACAGTGGGCAAAGTCTAAAGCATTTCTGACACTTTAAAGAAAGGGTTTGCTGGCCCCTGATCTGAAGTTTTCATCTCCTTATACCTTACTATTTCTTCTCACCTCCCATCACAATTAAACATGTGGGATCTAATTTGTATAGGCAGGCCTCTCAGTTTTCTACATAACTGTCCACTTTAGTTCTCATGTCCATGTATCTTGCTAGGCAGTTTCCCTAGTCTATAAGATCAATTTCCCTTTGTACAGTTAAGACTTTCTTACTTTCCATACCTGGATTAAACTCTAGACCCTATTCCAAAACTCCACTCAGGTTACAGTGGCCTTTTGTATCTGCCCTACTACTGCCTGTCCTATCCTCTACTTCATGTGATTTCCCTTATCAACTACATAGTCAGCATCTGTGTTCTCTCATTTTGTTCTTGTGATTCATAACCCCACTGAGAATGGAAGGTCATTAGGCACAAATTTCATCACTGACTTATCTCAAATGCTCCTTCCCCCTGCTTGGTTTGTGTAAATGTGTTATGAGAACAAATTATTAATAATTTGACTCAAGAACCTAAGCTAGACTTCCAACTAGGCTAGACTTCAATTAGGCTGCTCTCATATGAGCAAGGCATCATTTTTATAAGATTCCTATTTTTAAAACCCTCTTTTTCTCTAAGATCTAGAATGTTGCCAAGTAATGAAAAAAAAAAAATCCTCCCCCAATTAGAGCCAGTTTAAGGCTAGTGGTTGGTTCTAAGAACACTGTTGCTCATTTTACAGAGCACAAAATAATTTACAGAGGGAGCCCCTTTATAGAAATAATTGTCATAAGATCATAAAAGCTTTTATGTCATAGTGATTCTCAACTTTGTATGGATCATAAATGATGAATGCTGACTTCTGTTGAGAAAATAGCATGTGTGTGCTAATACATTTTAAGCATAATTTCAGGATGTCAGACTCAGTGTTGTGTCAACAATATTCATGACAGATATAAAAACTATAAGAGTATGTGTGAGTAGCCAAATTCAATCCAATTTCAATCTAAGTATTCAATATCTGTATAAAGAAGTAGACTACAGATATAGACACAAAAAAGGTTTGGGATGGTTTTAACTTTCACATAATTTTAAAGAAAAAAAGTTGTATGATGTTAAAATCTAAAGTCTAGTGATACAAACTTCTAAAGTATGAATGTTTAGTCAACACTGAAGAACAATGAACACGATATGGTGGAGTAAAAAAGGTAAATTATATTTAACCAATCCAGATGCCAATATGCCACTATCCTTTTAGAGAGTAAACAAATATTCTAAATTATTATTTAAGTGACTTTTACAGTCAACAGAGGGAGCTCTAACCTAAGTAGTTATTTATCATTCAAATTATATCATCTTTATAAGAATCTCAGTATTTTATTCATGTTTCCTGTTTTTTTTTTTTTTTATATGAGACAGATATGTCCATCCCAGATTGGTCCTTCAAACTCACAAATCTCCTGCCTCAAGTGTACTGTCATACCCAGCTTGGAAGAAGCTCTTTTTATGAAATTTCATATTGTAACAAATTCCTAGCATCCACATATATCAGTTTATAGTCTGCAAAGCCCAGTCAAATGCTATTGCCAATGTGTGAGAAGGGTATCATTTATAGTGATCTGGTATATTTCTAAAACAAATGCCATAATTTGGGTTATTATGTTATAGTTAGGCTAAAGAACCTGAATATAATTCTTTAATATTTCCCTCTAATTGTAAGAGACAAACATAGAAAATATATAAAGATAACCTCTGACTTATTTCCTTCAAGCCTACCATAGAATCAGTCCCTATGTAAAACCTCTTTAGTAAGAAACATTATAAAGTTCAAAACTGTTCAAATCTTAGGAAAGTTATTATATAAGCCCAATGGGACCAGGGACAATACCATATATGTTAGTATTGCATAAAAATATGAGTATTTGAATAAAATGGGTAAAGACTATAAACAACCTCATTATTAGCTAAGTTCTGGTATTGTTTCCAAATCAGTTCTGGTTCAGAATTTCAGATAAAAGGGAAATCATCAGAAATCTTTAATTTTGGAATTAATTGTATGAGAAGACTTATGGGTATGTATTATCCGATACTTTAAGTTCATAAAAGATTTTTGTTTCTACTGAAAATATATTACAATGCCAATAATTGATACAATGAAGATAACATTTCCAAATTCACTATTTTAAAGATACAACTAAATGAAAAAAAAAAAGGCTAAATTGGTATGGTAGTTTGAATGTAACAGATGTGCAGCAGCTTGGTCTTCAACTGTAGTGCGGGCCATCTGACTTGAACCTGTTGCCTGCCTTTGGATCCCTTTCCCCTCGGTGGGCTGCCTTGTCTAGCCTCAGTGGAAGAGGATGCACTTAGTCCTGCTAGTGAGACTTGATATGCCAGGGTGTATTGGTACGGTGAGGGGCTTCAGAGGGGGATGGGGAAATGGGAGTGGGAGGGTGGGACTGGGAGGAAAGAAAGGAAGGGGCTATGATTAAATAACTAAATTGAATAAATAAATATAGTGAATAAATAAATAAATGAAAAAATAAAGCTAAGCCCAGAATGTGTATCCCCCTCTTCTCTTTGCCTACAGATCAGGATACCACTCTTAGCTACTGCTCAAATGCCTGCCTGTATATGCCACCACACTCCCTGCCATGATGATAATAAGAATAAACCTTTGAAATTGCAAGCAATTAATGCTTTCTTTCATAAGTTGCCTTGGTCATGGTGTCTCTTCACAACAATAGAACAATGATTAATTGGTGACAAAAAATTTTGAGTTCTTCCTACAATAGAAAAGGTTAAGGTTGGGGTTAGGGATTTAGCTCAGTGGTAGAGAGCTTGCCTAGCAAGCACAAGGCCCTGGGTTCAGTTCTCAGCTCGGGGGGGGGGGGGGATGAAAAGGTTAAATAAGGTTAAGTTTAGGTGGCCCGGAGAAGTTTTAAGTCTTGGTTATTTTCTATCTCCTATGTTATACAGGCTCATTATTCTATTAGTTTTGACCGAAATGATCTTTCTAGAATACAAATATCTTTTTAGAGTTGATGGAATAAATCATAAGTTTATTAGTTTGTCAGAAGACCTTTCACATGTGTGCCTTTTTTCCTTTCCTACCCCTGGCTTCCTTGCTTTTCCTCCATTCTTAAAATAATAATAGATGCATGATTCTAACATATTTTGCCCACTCTTGACTACTTACCATTAACATAGTCTGAATAGACCTTTCTGGATGCACTGACATCAGTTTTCAGTCATTAAGATTCAGTGTTGAGTGTTACTTGCTGAAAGTTGTTTTTGACCTTTATCATTTCCATGTATTACCACAGCAGCATAGATTTATAATCTATAAAAGCTCCTAGACACTATGGTAAACTGACAGTTTCTTTTTAGTCATTACACCATGGTCTACCTGGGGGAGGGGCAGAAAGCATATCTGGCTCTTCATTACTGTGTCACCATAATGCAGCACAGCCCTGGCTCATGGATGGTGTTTAGTGTGTATACAGTATTTGTTAAATAAATTAATAATATGAATAAAATATGCAACATATTCAGATGAATAAAAATTCAGTCAGGTAGGAGAAATCAAGAGTGACCATGAACTACAGCTTGGAAGATATGTACATTTTGATAATGTGAGGTAGAAGACAAGACTGAGTATGGGTATGCTCACATGTACATGGGTGCTTGTACATATGTGTGGAGGTCAGAAGTCAATGCTAAATATCTTCCTCAATGGTTCTCCACCTTGTTTATTGAATCAGGGTTTCTCAATGGACATGAAACTTGATTTAACTAGGCTGGCTGGCCGGCTAGCAAGTACCAGGGAACCTCTTGTCTTTGTCTTTGCAGAGCTAGGGTTACAGATGTGTGGAGCCTTGTTTTCAGTTATCTACATGTATTTTGGGAACTCAGGTTCTCATGCTTTGGCAGCATGTATCAACTGAACTATCTCTAGCTCTCAGAAGAGATTTTTAAATTCAGACATGGATATAAAATGGAGACAAGATTGTATTATCAATATTCATCACTATACATCAAGTAACCTTGTTTCACCAGAGAACAGAACATAGATATGGACAAGAGTTGAGATGAGTGCTGACATCACTATTATTATTAATATTACATTATTAATCATTATTAATATGTGGTAGAAAGAATATCAAATAACTTGGGGAAAGTCACTTAACCTTTGCTTACATTGTTTATAAAACTAAGGCATTAAGACAGTCCTTTAGAGTCCCAGATTCCTGTGGTCTGTAAAGGTAGGGTTGACCTAGGTTTCTGGGATTATAGGGAAAGTCCTGGGTACTAAAATAAGAATGTTTTGCCTTCTATATAGATTACAGATCATGTGTCAGTGATGATGTCCTAGAGATTCGAAGGCAGAGAAAATCTTAAATGCAGAGGAGAGTCTCCTAGGAAGGAAATATAGGGACTTCCTAAGTAAATCAAATGATACAATCTCAATGGTCTGGACATGAAGTAATACAATAAAGACCTAGGTTTAGCCTCTTGGTGATAGTTGAAGCAGTTTAGGGATCATAAGAAGTAGTGTTTCTAGAGAGAGAGTACTAAAGAAAGCAGAGCCTAATTTTTATTTTTCATCTTTAAATGTAAGACATTTTCATATGGGTGTTAGAAATAATAATGAAATTCAAAAAAGCTGACTGTTGATCAGGTAAAGGCACTTGAGCCAAGCCTAATGATCTGAGTTTAATCCCTGAACCCCAACACTAGAAGAACCAATGCCTAAATGTTGTCTTCTGACTTTGATACTAATGTTGACCTTGTATGAGGGAATGCTCTCCATTTGCACTAACCTGATGCACACAGACGTTACACTTATCACAGAATACCATATCATTCCCTTCTTCACTGTCTGGAGACCGGCACACATCACAAATCACATCTTCATCATATTCTATTCCTAGCCCTTCCACTGTCTCAATAGCATGGTTCATATTTTCATGGCAGTGGCGTTCCAGAACTTCTATTGTCTTTTCCATAAGAGTTTCATCAATTGGGCCATAACCTGCACAGAAAAATATAAAATTGAAAAAAATAAATCCTTGTCTGTCTCCTGCTAAAATCCTAATCTATTTTCCTTTATTTCTACTACTACAAGACTTTATGAACAGTTGTAACTTTGAACACTTCAATTTATAGCATATTAAATCTCTTACTTCTTTGAACACAACATATTATCAGCAAATTGACTTCACTAAGAACACATAATAATTATACCAGGGATTTTTCATATGATACTATACTAACTAATGAAGAAAATTCTAGGTAAATATGTATATAGGACTATATATATGAAATACTGTTTTTCATTGGATATTTTATTTACATTTCAAATGTTATGCCCTTTCCTGGTCCCCCCAGAAACTCCTATATCATCCCCCCTCCCCGTTTCTATGAGGGCGTTTCCCAAAAAATGTTTTTAAAACCTGATTTTTTAAAACATTCAATACCATTTTTCAATGACAAGTAGTACTAGAAACCTATTAGCATTCATGAAGATTTAAATGTAATTCTGAAATCACTCCTTTCTTTACTCCTTTTTCTTTTCTTTTTTATTTTTGATACTTTATTTACATTTCGATGTTTCCCCATTTTCTGGGTCTCCTCTTTGCAAGCCCCCTATCCCCTCCCCAACCCTACATCTATGAGGAAATTCCACCTCCCACCCACCCGCCCACCCATGCCCCTATTCCGACCTTGACATTCCCCTTTACTGGGGCCTCTAACACCCTCAGGCCCAAGGGCCTCTCCTCTCTCCCAGATGGCCATCGAGGTCATCCTCTGCCACTTATGTGGTCCGAACCATGGGTCCATAGATGTGTATTCTTTGGTTGGTGGTCCAAACTTCAGGATGACCGGGGGGGGGGGTTAGGCCCATTGGTGCTGTTGCTCCCTCCATGGGGCTGCGAACTCCCTCAACTCCTTCAGTCCTTTCTCCAACTCCTCCATCTGGGACCTCACTCTCAGTCCAGCGGTTACTGTTAAGTGAAACTTGGACATTCTGAACTTTTGGGCTAATATCCGCTTATCAGTGAGTACATACCATGTTCCTTCTTTTGTGACTGAGGTACTTCGCTCAGGATGATATTTTCAAGTTCCATCCATTTGCCTGCAAATTTCATAAAGTCATTGTTTTTAATAGCTGAGTAGTACTCCATT
>CM052722.1:686021-714712 GCA_028551405.1 Uromys caudimaculatus
ATCAATCTATGAGTATAGCAGAATACCATTAGAATCATAATTTTATTGTCTTTTTTCTGCTATTTGTGTTTGGTTCTATTGTGGGTCTCTGGGCTATCCAGCCTCTGGTTCCTGGCCCTTCTGGCAGTGTCAGAGGTAGGCTCCCTCTCATGGCAGGGCCTCAAGCTGGACTAGTCATTGGTTGGCCACTCCCACAATCTCTGTACCACCTTAACCACAGCACATCTTGAAGGTCAAAGGTTTTGTGGCTAGGTTGGTGTTTAAATCCCTCCTGAATACAGAATATGACCAGTTCAGGCTCCCTTTTTTCCATTACTAGGAGTCTTAGCTAGGGGTTGCCCTCATAGATTCCTGGGAGATTCCATTGAACTAGGTTTCTAGCTAATCCTAGTGATGTCTCCCAATTCCAGTTGTCTCTTCCAGTACTCTCTTCCTCTATCTTCCTCCAACCCAATCCCTCCTGTTCCTGTCCCAAACTGCCCCTACCGCACCTTTGATATCTATTCTATTTCCCCTTCCCAGGGAGATTCATGTGCTCCCTGAGTCCTCCTTGTAATCAGCCTTGCTAGGTCTATGGGTTGTAGCATGATTATCCTTTACTTTACATGTTTCCACTATAGTTCATTTTATTTAGCTTTCAGTCCCCTTCTGAATTCCTCCTAGATTTATCCCCCACCTCCTTCCCAACTTCATGCTGTTTTATTTTTGTAATCCACTGAGTTTATTTTCTGCTCCCCATATTCATTCATGGGTATGGGGGTACACACTGGAACATGGTTAACCTACCAGGGACTATATGGACTACTACTAAGGACCTACACCCTTACGGAAAAATGACTTTTGCTCTAACAGCCACCAACTGCGAATAGCTCCTCAGAATCCTCTCCTACTTCCATACCAGAGGGCTGACTAGGGCTTGATCCTGTGGAGGCCTCATGCAGATGTTTTTTGCACATGCACTCGAGCTCACAGCAGCTGTAGAGGCCTGCACAAGGCCTCCCCAACTATTTTATTAGGCTAGTATCACTTCCATAATACTTTTAATAAAAAAATCATAAGAAAAGAACACAGAATTTTTATGTCAGGAACACAGACATAAAAGTTAACAAAATATCATTGAATAATTATACCACAAGTAATTTTAAATTCAAATCAACTGGACTGAATTGTGCCATTTCACAGCCCAATTTTTAAAGTTGAAAAGCTAACTTTGATGTGATTGTGTTTGGAGACAGAGGTGATAGGGGCAACATTAAATGAGGTTATATAAAGCTCTAATCTAATTGGACTACTGGCCTTACTGAATGGAAAGAATTCTTTCTCTCTGCATGCTCATTAAGAAGAGACCATAATGAAAAGGTAGCAGGAAGGACTAATGTCCTTATCAGAAGCTGAATCCTGCTGGGCCTTCATCCTAGGAAGTCAGCCTTTAGAATTTTGAGAAGTAAAGGGGGGGGGCAATGAAGCAATTCCTAATGATATTCTGCTGTACTCATAGATTGGTATCTAGCCCAATTGTCATCAGAAAGGCTTCACCTAGCAACTGATAGAAACAGATGCAGAGAGACCCACAGATGAACATTAGGTGGAGCTTGGGGAATCCTGTGAAAGAGAAAGAAAGAGGAAGGATTGTAGGAGCCAGAGGGGACAAGTATACCATAAGAACATCGTCCACAGAATCATCTAACCTGGGCTCACAGAGACTGAGCCACCAAGCAGGGAGCCTGCATGGGTCTGACCTAGGCCCTCTGCACATATGTTACAGATGTGTAGCTTGGTTTTCATGTGGGATTCTGAACACTGGGAGCTTTGGGACCCTTTCTCCCACTGGGTTACCTAGCCCTAATAGGAGAGAAGGTGCCTAGTCTTACTGCAACTTGATATGCTATGGTTGATATCCATGGGAAGTCTGCCCTTTTCTGAAGAGAAATGGAGGAGGAGTAGATGGAGGCAGGTAGAAGGGAAGTGGGGGGAAGGAGTTGGAGGAGAGGAGGGAGGGGAAACTGTAGTTAGGATGTAAAAAGTGAATAAAAAGAAAAATAATAACAAAGACATAAAAATATGATTTTTTCATTCCTGGTGTTCTTCTGTTTAGGAGATGGGAGATGGTACCAATAATAAGCAAGTGAAGCTTGGAATGTGTATTAAACAAGAAAGGGTTTGGAAGCTTTCCTTAATGGAGTGTGGGCTGCCTGGGCCTGCATTATTAGAAGTGATTCAATATGCACTTCTAAAGCATAAATAAGACATATGAACCTGGTGATAAGAGTAGATAAATTAAAGATACTTTCTTTACCCTTTAAGAACCTAACATATATTGGGCATGGTAACATGTTTGTGATCCCAGTACTCAGAGGACTGAGGCAGAAGAACAGTAATTTGAAGTTATTTTGTGCTACATAATGAGTTAAAGGCCTGCCTAGGCTATACAAGGATACACTATCGCAAAAAAGGGGAGAGAGGAACTAATTAAGTGGTAGAAATAAATGTACAATAAAAGCTATACTTTCTCATAGTAACCAACATGTTCTACCAGCCTTTTATCTGAAGCTGTGTCTTCTATTTATTCATTCTTACATTCATTCAAACTTACACTGAACACCTTACTTTATGTCAGACTTGGATGAAGCACTGGAAACACCAAAACCAGTAGGACAAAATGGTGTCTAAAACCAGCACTACTCCTGAAGAACTTAATATTTCCTCTGAAATGAAATCTCTTTTCCACAAAAATCAATGTATTTCTACCTTAACAAGGTCATGTAGTTTCTGTTTTATAAGCTATATGTTTTGGTCACTTATGAGTACCATCACTAATGAGGCTCCAGTTATATTGAAGCAATTTCCTATGGGAAAGTTATCTCTTCAAAGACTAATAAATGCTACTGATGGCTGAGTCAGATATGGAAATCTTGGCATCTAAGACCTTTTCCTAATTTTAGATTGTACTTCAAAACATTTCATCTTATGAATCTCTTATATAAGCGAGCTGGAATTTATTCATCAATTGTAATGTGGTATATTTGTGAGTTAAACTAACTTCAAATGTTAGAAATATATACCCACTCTTAAGTTTCTCCCCAAGAAATTAAAAAAAATAAAAACAAACAAACAAAAAAACAAAACCAAGAGAGCTCTTTCCCTAAGTCAAAGTTGTAAACATGCCAATACCTGAGTGAAGGTGTTGGAACAGAGTCTGGATTGGCTGGTACTTGGACTCCTTTTTCCCATTCTTCTTTCCATGTGTCAGTAAAGAGGTAATAGCTGTCAGGATTAACATGGTGAGAGTCAGGAATTTTCATGGCACTGATGAGGTCCTTTCGGAATACCTGGGAAGATACAATGCATATACTTTAAAATCACTAACCATTTAATGTTCTCTTTTTTAAAAAGATCATTCCTTCTTACCATGTATTTCCAATAACACAAACATTTCCTGATTCCTAAATGAGTAGGTCAATTTTCTGGATTTAATAAAGGGTAGGAGTCTAATAATAATAATAATAATAATAATAATAATAATAATAATAATGACAATATAGGTTATTCCAAAGGTATTTTTTCCTTTTAAGTTAAAAAAAACAAAACCCTCGACTCAATTATAGTAACAAATATCTGCTGATACCTTACAATTACTTAGGCATTACCTCATTTAAAATTTTACTTAGAAATAATTATACACTTAGAGAAACTTTATAAAAATGGCACCGCATTCTTTTATATCCTTCAGGTAGTTTCACATACTAATAATATCTTAAATGACCTGGGCCAATTGTTCTAAATTTTGTTTGTTTTGTTTTGAAACACGGTCTTATTTCATATTCCTGGCTAACTTAAACTTGCTAGAGCAGATCAAGTTAGTCTCAAACTAAAAGACCCTCCTTCCTCTGGTTCTCAGTGATGGGACAAAGGGCATGTGCCACCATACCTGGCGTCAGAAAAAAATTTATCTAAACCAGAAAATTTCTGATTAAGTTTTGAAACAAGATCTCACTGTAGCTCAGGCTGATCTAGAACTTACAGGAATCCTCCTGCCTGAGTCTCATAAATGCTGGAATTACAGGCCTGAGTTGCTATACTGACTCCTAAACAAAGAAATTAACTTTAAAAAACACCACTGCTTAATCAATTTTCACCAATTTTCCTTGGTGGCTTTCTGTTTTGGAGTTCAACCTGGGATCCTGTATACCTCCTTGGTACCTTCTAATCTGTGACAATCTTTCCTTGTCTTTCATGACTGACACTTAAGAGAATATTTGCAAATACTTTGGAGTTGCAAATATTTTGGAGTGTGTCCTGCTAACTGGGATTTATCTAGTGTGTTCTTACTGGTGTGAGGATATACATGATTGGGTTTTAGGGTTTCTTTTGGTAAGAATATCAAAGAAATGATGCTATGTTCATATTCTATTATATCAGGCACGTATGATGTTAAATGTCTTGTTTACTGATGATAATCTGGCTACTCGGTTCAGGCAGAATCTTGTTAGATTTTTTTCAGATGTTGTCTTACTGGTTTCAACTGATATTATGTTAGTATAGTTTACTTTTGTTTTTGTTTACTTAATCTCTATGATACTTTAAGATGTTTAAACTTTCCTGTCTGTGGCTCTGGGCTTCATACTTGCCAGGTGAATGTTCTGCACTGAGCTAAATATCCATGCTTCCATTCTGTTGCTTGTTTTTTTTGTTTTGTTTTGTTTTTATACAGTATGGTTTAAGACTGTAGCCCAGGTGGTTTCAAACTTGTGGTAATTCTCCTGTTTCAACTGCCTAGTATTACAGACATGAATTATCATGCATAGCCTTTCATCTGTGTTATATTTTATAATTACAGACATTATGCTATATTTGCTATGTTTCTTTCTCCACCAGATGTGCAGTTTTTACTCACATGCACACACGAGTACATGCATGTGTACACAGAGATACATTACACTCTAGAAAGTTGATAGTTCTGTTCTATTTATCTTTATACTCAGAATTTTTATCTTAGCCAGCTGATTAGTATTTTTCACTATCAATGAATTACTCAAGAGTGAGAAGGATAAGTATACTGTTGCAGGCAAGAGACTTCTAATGAAGATCTAAACTCTGTCTCTTTCAGAGAAATCTAGCTGAGAAGTTCAAATGTTAGAGGTAGGGCAGTGAGTAATGTACACAATTACAGTTTGGAGTCATGTAAATTAGTCAGGAAACATGATTTAAATATTTATTGAAGCCAACTTTGTTTTTTTTTTTTGAAGCCAACTTTGCAATCCTTCCTTGTCATCAAAAGAACAAAAAGCTATAACACAAATTTTTAAGCTCACATGGAAATTATTTTGATAATAAATGTCCAATTAACATCTAAGCAATAAGGAATCACATTTTACATGAAAGCATATATACATTGGTCTATGCTTCACAATGTCTTCAATGAAAAATACTACTTACAGGAATAGGATAAATGTACCTACATTTCTAGAAGATTAAGGGAAGAGATGCTATCAAGCAAATTTTAGTCTTTAATGCTTATCAAGTCTCTTAAAGGAGAATGTCCAAGTCCTATGTAACACGAAAGTGGAAGTACATAGTATGATCCAAAAAAGGTACAGAATCCCCAGGAAACAGTCCACAGAACCCAAGAAGGTTAACAAACTGAAGAGCCCAAGTGAGGATGCCTCAGTCCCACTTGGGAGGGAGAAGAAAGTAATTACGGGGGGCAGAGGGAGGGAGGGACCTGGGTGGGAGAGGGGACAGGGAGGGGAAAAGGGGAACATGATTAGGTATTGGGGGGAAACAGGAGTGAAACCCTGAGGGCCAGCAGAGAGAATTGAAACAGGCAACCTCGGAGATGGGGGTACCCTCCAGAATGTACCAGAGACCTGGGAGGAGAGAGACACGCAGGACTCAGAGGGAGGGACCCTAGATGAAATGCCCATCAGAGGGGTGAGGGAACTTGTAGAGCCCACCTCCAGTAGAAAGACAGGGCATTGGGTGGAGGGATGGGGTTGCCATCCCACAGTCAAAAACTCTGACCCAGAATTGTTCCTGTCTAAAAGAACTGCAGGGACAAAATGGAGAGGAGACTGAGGGAAAGGAGGTCCAGTGACCAGTCCAAATTGGGATCCAGCTCAGGGGGAGGCCCCCAAGGCCTGACACTATTACTGATGCTATCCTGTGCTTACAGACAGGAGCCTAGCATGGCTGTCCTCCAAGAGGCCCAACAAGCAGCTGAAAGAATCAGATACAGATACTTAAACCCAACCAATGGACAGAAGCCGGGGAACCCTGTGGTTGAATTAGGGAAAGGCTGGAAGAAGCTGAGGAGGGTGATCCTATAGGAAGACCAGCAGTCTCAACTAACCTGGACCCTCAAGATCTCTCGAACCACCAATCAGACAGCATACACCAGCTGATATGAGGTCCCTGACACATATACAGCAGAGAACTGCCGAGTCTGGGTTAAGTTAGAGAAGATGCACCTAACTCCTGAGAGACTTGAGGCCCCAGGGAATGGGGACATCCTCTTGGAGACAGGGGATGAGGTATGGGATAGGGAGAGGTTGGAAAGTGGACCAGGAGGGGGATAATGACTGGACCGTAAAAAAGATTAAAGAATATTAAAAAAAGAAAAGAAAAGAAAAGAAAAGAAAAGAAAAGAAAAGAAAAGAAAAGAAAAGAAAAGTGGAAGTACATAGTATAATCCAATAAAGCAATGAATTCTCAGGGGCTACAGTCAAGTTTAAAATGAGGTCATTTTTACATAGAGTATAAGGCCAAACTATAACATAATTAAATGGTACCATTTAAATGAGGAAGAGCTCAACCCATTTCCTACTTTGTAGGGACAACTGAAAATGTTTGTTAGTTTCTCTTAGGAAAAAATTTTTAGGGCACAGCATGAAAGACGTCTACATTAAACACAGAGGTGGTCAGGTGGCAACAAAATGATCTTACTAAGAATCCTGGCCAATTAAAATTAATTGGGTGATGAACAGGGAGAAAGCTGAGGCTTCAAGAAGCAAAAATTAATGATTTACTATATAATGCTTTATATAAGTGGATAAGAGGTCACAGACATATCTGTTTACCATGTTTTGCATAGAGTTCAGTGTGCTGGGTGATTAGGAGGAGAGAATAAATCATCATTTTGCTAAACACTACAATCCATTTTTATAAATTACTAGAGTGCCTTTAATGTGCCAGTGGTTAAGTAGCAATGACAGATTATAACTATTGTCTTTGGGGAAAGGTAGCACTGTAAATCATATCTTAGATCTGGAGAAGACAACTAGACCTAAATATTTGACAATAGCTCCAAGTGATGTTCTTTTAAAAAAAGGTTTATTTTTATGTACATGGACCACATGCCTGGTTCCCACAGAGAAGAAAGAGTATCTGATCCCTTGAAACTTTGAATTAGAGGTTGTTGTGGGCTGCTATGTGTATGCTGGGAACTGAACCCAGTTCCTCTACAAGAACAGTAAGTGCTCGGAACTGCTGAGTCATCTCTCTAGCATCTTTATAAAATATATCAAGTGATTACAAAATCACACTATGGACTTAAAAAGGCCATATCATCAAATGACACAGTATAAGTAATGTGTTCATACTTTACAAGTCTGCTTATGAAAATATGTTCTATATGGTTTTATAAGGAGCCCAGAAACATGCCAGTAGATTGAATGACCACATCCTAATTTTCACAATTTATAGATGTGTAAAGACACCTACAAGCAGGAACGAACAGTCATCTGTCTTTAATACCTCTCAATATTAATGGACTGAACTCACCATAAAAAGACATAAGCTAACAGACTGGATACAAAAACAAGATCCAGCATTTTGCTGCATACAAGAAACACACCTCAATAACAAAGACAGACACTATCTCACAGAGTAAAAGGATGGAAAAAGATCTTCCAAAGAAATGGTCCCAGGAAACAAGCTGGAGTTGCTTTCCTAATATCCAATAAAATAGACTTTCAACTAAAAGTTATCAAGGAAGGACACTTAATATTCATCAAGGGGAAAATCCACCAAGAGAAAGTCTCAATTCTGAACATCTATGCCCCAAATGCAAGAGCAACCACATTCATAAAAGAAACTGTACTAAATCTCAAAACACACATTGTACCTCACAAAATAATAGTGGTTGAATTCAACACTGCACTCTCACCAATGGACAGATCATGGAAACACAAACTAAACAGAGACAGAGTAAAACTAATAGAGGTTATAAGCCAAATGGATTTGACAGATATCTACAGGACATTTCACTCTAAAACAAAAGAATACACCTTCCCAGCAACTCATGGTACCTTTGCCCAAATTGACCATATAATCAGTCACAAAACAAGCCTCAACCCATACAAGAAGATTGAAATAATACCATGCATCCTATCAGATCACCACGGACTAAGGCTGGTCTTCAATAACAGCAAAAACAACAGAAAGCCCACATACACCTGGAAACTGAACAACGCTCTACTCAATGATAACTTGGTTAGGAAAGAAATAAAGAAAGAAATTACTACCTGAAGACCCAGCTATACCACTCCTGGGCATATACCCAGAAGATGCTCCAACATGTAATAAAGACACATGCTCCACTATGTTCATAGCAGCCATATTTATAATAGCCAGAAGCTGAAAACAACCCAGATGTCCCTCAGCAGAGGAATGGATACAGAAAATGTGGTACATTTACACAATGGAGTACTACTCAGCTATTAAAAACAATGACTTCATGAAATTTGCAGGTAAATGGATGGAACTTGAAAATATCATCCTGAGCGAGGTAACTCAGTCACAAAAGAATGAACAGGGCATGTACTCACTGATAAGTAGATATTAGCCCAAAAGTCAGAATGCCCAAGTTTCACTTTACAGTAACCACTGGACTGAGAGTGAGGTCCCAGATGGAGGAGTTGGAGAAGGGACTGAAGGAGCTGAGGGAGTTTGCAGCCCCATGGAGGGAGCAACAATGTCAACTGGCCTGACCCCCCAGTCCTCCTGGAGGCTGGACCACCAACCAAAGAATACACATGGAGGGATCCATGGTTGGGACCACATAGGTGGCAGAGGAGGGCCTTGTTGGCCATCAGGGGGAGGAGAGGCCCTTGGACCTGAGGGTGTTAGAGTAAAAGGGAACGTTAAGGTGGGAATAAGGGAGTGGGTGGGCAGGTGGGTGGGAGGTGGAATACCGTCATAGAGGCGCGGGATGGGGAAGGAATAGGGGGTTTCTAAACAGGAGACCTAGAAAGGGGAAAACATTGGAAATGTAAATAAAGTATCAAAAAATAAAAAATTAAAAAAAAAGAACTCAAAAAAAAAAAAAAAAAAAGAAATTAAAGACTTCCTGGAATTTAATGAAAAAATTGACACATCATACCCAAAATATGGGACACAATGAAAGCAGTGCTAAGAGGAAAATTCATAGCACTAAGAAACTGGAGAGATCTTACACTGGCAACATAACAGCTCACCTAAAAGCTCTAGAACAAAAAGAAGCAAACACACCCAAGATGAATAGAAGGCAGGAAATAGTCAAACTCTTCGCAAAATCAACCAAATAGAAACAAAGAGAACAATACAAAGAATCAACAAAACCAAAAGCTGGTTCTTTGAGAGAATCAATAAGATAAACACCTAGCCAAACTAAATGAAGGGCCCAGAGGCAGTATTCAAATTAACAAAATGAGAAATGAAGAGAGACAAACAATAGAAGATGAGGAAATTTAAAAAAATCATCAGATCCTACTATAAAAGTCTGTACTCAACAAAACTGGAAAAACTAGATGAAATGGATGGTTTTCTAGACAGATACTATATATCAACGTTAAATGAAGAGAAGGTAAACTATCTGAACAGGTCCATATCCCCTAAAGAAATAGAAGTCATGAAAAACCTCCCAAACAAACAAAAAAGCCCAGGACCAGACGGGTTCACTGCAGAATTCTATCAGACCTTCAAAGAAGACCTAATAGCAATACTTTTCCATCTATTCCACAAAATAGAAACAGAAGGAACACTACCCAATTCCTTCTATGAGGCCACAATTACACTGATACCAAAACCTCACAAAGACCCAACAAAGAAAGAAAACTTCAGACCAATTTCCCTTATGAATATCGATGCAAAAATACTCAATAAAATTCTCACAAACCGAATCCAAGAACATATCAAAACAATCATTCATCATGATCAAGTAGGCTTCATCCCAGGGATGCAGGGATGGTTCAATACCCAGAAATCCATCAATGTAATCCACTACATAAACAAATCCAAATTAAAAAACCACATGGTCATTTCATTAGATGCTGAAAAAGCATTTGACAAAATTCAGCATCACTTCATGATAAAAGTCTTGGAAAGATCAGGAATTCAAGGCCCATACCTAAACATAGTAAAAGCAATATACAGCAAACCAGTAGCCAACATCAAACTCAATGCAGAGAAACTCAAAGCAATCCCACTAAAATCGGGGACTAGACAAGGTTGCCCTCTCTCTCCCTATCTATTCAATATAGTAATTGAAGTTCTAGCTAGAGCAATTAGACAACAAAAGGAGTTCAAAGGGATACAAATTGGTAAGGAAGAAATCAAAATAACACAACTTGCAGCTCATGGATCGGCAGGATTAATATACTAAAAATAGCCATCTTGTCGAAAGCAATCTACAGATTCAATGCAATCCCTATCAACATTCCAACTCAATTCTTCATAGACTTAGAAAGAACATTTCTCAAATTCATTCGGAATAAGAAAAAACCCAAGATAGCAAAAACCATTCTCAACAATAAAAGAACTTCTGGAGGAATCAGCATCCCTGACCTCAAGCTGTACTAAAGAGCATTAGTGATAAAAACTGCATGGTATTGGTACAGTGACAGGAGGGTAGATCGATGGAATAGAATTGAAGACGCAGAAATGAACCTACATCCCTACGGTCACTTGATCTTTGACAAAGGAGCTAAAACTATCCAGTGGAAACAAGACAGTATTTTCAACAAATGGTGCTGGTTCAACTGGCGGTCAACATGCAGAAGAATGCAAATTGATCCATTCCTACCTCCCTGTACAAAGCTCAATTCCAAGTGGATCAAGGACCTCCACATTAAACCAGATACATTGAATCTAATAGAAGAGAAAGTGGGGAAAATCTCGAACACATGGGCACAGGGGAAAAGTTCCTGAACAGAACACCAATGGCTTATACTCTCAGATCAAGAATCAACAAATGGGACCTCATGAAATTGCAAAGCTTCTGTAAGGCAAAGGACACTGTCAATAGGACAAAACGGCAACCAACAGATTGGGAAAAGAGCTTTACCAATCCTACGTCCGACAGAGGGCTAATATCCAATATATACAAAGAACTCAAGAAGTTAGACTCCAGAGAACCAAATAACCCTATCAAATATTGGGAACAGAGCTAAACAGAGAATTCTCTACTGAGGAAATTTGAATGGCTGAGAAGCACCTAAAGAAATGTTCAATATCCATAGTCATCAGGGAAATGCAAATCAAAACAACCCTTAGATTCCACCTCACACCAGTCAGAATGGCTAAGATCAAAAACTCAGGTGACAGCAAATGCTGGCGAGGATGTGGAGAAAGAGGAACACTTCTCCATTGTGGGTGGGATTGCAAGGTGGTGCAACCACTCTGGAAATCAGTTTGGTGGACCCTTAGAAAAATGGACGTAATACTACCTGAGGACTCAGCTATACCACTTCTGGGCATATACCCAGAGGATGCTCCAACATGTAATAAGGACATATACTCCACTATGCTCATACCAGCCATATTTATAATAACCAGAAGCTGGAAACAATCCAGATGTCCCTCAACAGAGGAATGGATACAGAAAATGTGGTACATTTACACAACGGAATACTACTCAGCTATTAAAAACAATGACTTCATGGAAATTTCAGGCAAATGGATGGAACTTGAAAATATCATTATCATCCTGAGTGAAGTAACTCAGTCACAAAAGAACAACACGGTATGTACTCACTGATAAGTGGATATTAGCCCAAAAGTTCGGAATACCCAAGCTTCAATTCACAGACCATATGAAGCATAAAAGAATGAAGACCAAAAAGTGGATGCTTCAGTGCTTCTTAGAAGGGTGAACAAAATACTCACAGGAAGAAAGATGGAGACAAAGTATGGAGCAGAGACTAAAGGAAAGGCCATTCAGAGACTGCCCCACCTGGGGATCCATCCCCTATATAGCCACCAAATCTGTATGCTATTGTGGATGCTGGGAAGTGCTTGCTGATGGAAGCCTGATATGGCTGTCTCATGAGAGGCTCTGCCAGAGTCTGACAAATACAGAGGCAGATGCTCACAGCCAACCACTGGACTGAGCTCGGGGTCCCTGATGGAGGAGTTGGAGAAGGGACTGAAAGAGCTGAGGGGGTCTGCAGCCCCATGGAGGGAGCAACAGTTTTAATAGGCCAAACCCCCTGGAGATCCTGGGAACCAGACCACCAACCAAAGAATACACATGGAGGGACCCCTGGCACTGGCTGCATATGTGGTAGAGGATGGCCTTGTTGGACATCTATGGGAGGAGAGGCCCTTGGGCCTGAGGTTGGTCCATGCCCTAGTATAGGGGAATGTCAGGGTGGGAAGATGGGAGGGGATGGGTGGGTGGGTGGGGGAGCACCCTCAAAGAAGAAGGGGAGGAGGGATGAGATAGAGGGTTTCCAAAGGGGAGACCTGGAAAGGGGATAACATTTGAAATGTAAATAAAGAAAATATCTAATTAAAAAATTAATTAATTAATAAAAAAAGAGAAGACCAAATCTGCATTCATAAAATATCCATTCTTATGACAGGCAGAAGGAAATAAAAGCTAAATTGTTTAAAATATATTTTATTTTATACTCTGGTTTTTGAAATGAGACAATGTTTTATGAAACATTTTTAAAGAAAAGAAAACGGGTACTGTGACAGATTGGTCTATTGGTCTCACTATCTACTAGATTTCAGCAAGTTATCTCAATTTTCTATCTCACTTTACTCACCTATAAGATGGGGATAGTAATACTGCTCATAGCGGTTGTTTTAAGGATGAAATAGGTATATTTATGTATAAGGATCAGCACTGTATTGGGTTGTGACTGCTAGGGAATGTTAGATGCAATTATAATATTTAATAACATTGTTCATCTTAGCTTTCCTTCTAAAAGCAAAAATAAGTATAGAGTTCTTCCATCTAGCCCAATCAAGTAACTGTTGATAGACTGAAAAAGATGTGAGTTGATTGTTCAATGACCATGTGCATTGTTTAGCTCCAAAAGCAGCAGAATTCTTGAGCAAGAGCCCTAGTAGGAATATGAACTAACATTCTAGAAGTCACAAGGTAATACAGAAACTTCACAAGAAAAACATGGCCAGTAGTTTCCAAATTAAAGATCACAAATAAAAGATGTATTGGTTATTTCTCAATATAAAGTTGGAAGTTTTATAAGTTCTTAATTGTGTGCCTGTTTTGGGTTTCCCTAAAAGCTCGTTAAACAAAAGGGTTTTGTATTTACTAGAGAGCTGCTCATGTATGGTCAAAGAAGGGATTCAAAAGCTAACATACAGTCTAGAAGCTATGCCCAGTCCAATACTGTATATGCATCTGATATCTTAGATACCTGCAGAAAGAAAGGCAGTATCACTATGAATTCAACTAGTATATTAATACAGAGAGATACCAAGGAGAGAGAGAGAGAGAGAGAGAGAGAGAGAGAGAGAGAGAGAGAGAGAGAGAGAGAACGAACAAATGCTGGCAAAGATGTAAGGAAGGGAGTTAAAACTATACACGGAACTTCCATATGACCTACTTATACCACTCCTGGGAAAAAACAAAAAAGAAATCTTAGGTATCTAGTACCATCTTCTAAATGCAGGACACCCGCACATATACCCCTAAATAATAAAATAAATATTTTTAAAAAGAACAAAACTATATCATTTGTAGAAAAAGAATGAAATTAAAGATGATCATTATATTAAGTAAAATAAGCTAGACTCAAAAAGACAAACATCTCATGTTTTCTTTCATATCAGCAGAATCTGGACTTAAAAGTAATATAGTTAACATGGGGTTGGGGATTTAGCTCAGTGGCAGAGTATTTGCCTAGTAAGTAAGGCCCTGGTTTTGATCCTTAGTTCTGAAAAATGACAAAATTACAAAAATATAGTAACATGAAAAAAGAGAAAGAACACTAACAGGAGGGTGGAGGTAGAACTAAAAATGTATAGTGGGCTTGGCAGCCATGAGCAAAGTATAAGATATACATGTTTGAAGCTGTCATAATGAAACCATTATTTTGTACATTCATTTAAAAAAAAATCAGCCAGCATGGGACTTTAGGTCTTTATGATGGAACACGCTTGCAATCTCAGTACTCTGACTATTTGAAGACAGCCTGGCAGACATACCAGTTCAAGCCTAGCCTGAGCTATGTAGTGAGAGCCTTTCTCAACCCTGCCCCTCAAAATAAAATAAAATACAAACTAAAAAACAAAAACAAGAGCATGAGCATTTTGAGAAGATTTAACAGCTCAGAAAAAAATACACGCAAGAACATACCCTTGAAACTGTATATAATTTTTAGAAGCTATACAAAAACTCTGAATCACATGTGAGAGTCATACAACTTTACAAAATCTCTTTAACAGATAAACTTGGAGAAGTATGCATAGGAATCTCACTGATATAATATTAAAAACAGCTACTAACGTAGCTAGTTGAACCCTAAGGAAAAATACAATTCATATTGTACTTCAATGTCTAACTCCCAGAAAAAAAACCATAAGATTTGATGCCTCTTTCCCAGACCCTACCTAGCACCAAGTGAAAAGCCTCCACTGATAGTAAGAGTGACTGATAACTGGAAATTATGCGAGAGACAGGATCTCTTAAGACAAGAAATCTGAAATCTGTGGTGCTTAGAGTGATAACAAATTCCAACACCCATATGCAGTTCTGGTATTACTGAAACATGCTGATGTCACTTTGGAAATAGCTGGGGAGCTCTTCAACCCAAGATTTTAAGACAACTGAAAACATATGTGTAGTCATAACTGCCAAAAAGTAGAAACAATTAAAATATGCATCAACTGATAAATAGATAAACAAAATGTGGTATGTTTATACACTGTAATATCATTTGGTTATAAAAATGAATGAGGGACTGATATGCAACGTATTAAATACCCTGAAAACAAAATATTAAATGAAAGAAACTAGGCATAAAACCCCCCACATACTGTATAATTTCACTTTATAAGAAATGTCCAGAATAGGTAAAGGCAGAGATGGAAAGGTAGATTAGTGGTTTTCAAGGGCTGAGAATAGGGAGACTGGGGAGTTAACTGCTACGAGTTAAGGGATTTCTTACAGGAGTGGTGAAAAGATTCTAAATTTAGACTGTGATAAAAGATATATAACTGTGGATATACTAGAACCCATTTAATAATATGCTTCAAATTGATAAACTTCATGTCATAAGGACTACATTTCAAAAATATATTTAAAATTTTTGAGACATAGAAGATATGTCTCAATATAGTCCAGGTTGGTCTCTAACTCAAGGTGCAGCAAGAGAATGACTATGAACTTCTGATTTTCCTTCCTCTGCCTTCTGAGGGCTGGGATTAAAGCCAGGACTTTCTTCATGCTAGGCAAGTGCTCTATCAACTGAGCTATACCCCTAATCCATGGTTTGTCTTTTTAAAGGGTAACTAATGTGGTATTAAAGGATACCAACCAAGAGACCTTGATATCTACTCTCACCTAACATTAGTTAGGAGTTTCCCTTGTCAAGTTGGTGTCAGTAAAGACTAGGTAGATAGCCTGAGCTGTTATCACTGCACATCAGTAACATGGTATCTTTCATGGCTAACTCTCTTCCTATTAGTGGAGACAATAAGCTAAGTATTACCATCCCTATCAAGTAGTAACAAAACTCAGTGTCTTCTATATAAATAGAATGGCTATAGGGAGCTCCAGCATCCTGCCACTGGAAGAGACAGTACTTTTATTCCGACTAGCTTGGTTATAGCAGAGGTTTGCCAAAACAAAAGATTTAAATAGACTGAGTGTCTCATAACATAATACCAAAAAATTCCAGGGTACAATTGAAAATTACTTGTCATACTAAGAATTGGGAATGAGAAAGACAATCAATAGACACCAACACCAAGATGACAAGAATGTTACAATTTCTGAACAAGAATTTTCAGGCATCTGTGGTAATTACTGTCTCAATGCAAAACTGCAAACAAAAAATTCTCAGCAAAGAAATAAAGAATAAGCAAATAAAAATTTCAGAGTGGAATAATACAATAATTAAACTAACAAACTCTTGGGTCAAGCTCATCTAGAGAATAGAATTAATAAAAGAAAAAAACAAGGCTGGAGATATGGCTTGGTGGTTCAATGCTTGTAGAGAACTGCTGAGGCCTTAGTTTCAGTTATCACTGCTTTAAAAAACACATAAAAAAAAGAACTAGTGAATGACAGAAATCACAGAATCTCAGATTTTGTGAAGAAAATGAGATCTTAAAGAGTCTGTGGAAAAGTAACAAAAGTAACACTCATGCAATTATTAAATCACAAAAATTAAGATGGAACTTAACAAATATTGAAAAAATAATGGCAACAGTTTCCCCTAAACATGACAGAAGATATAAGTCTGAGATTCAGGATCTCAAAAAGAATAAATATAAAGAAATCCACAGAGTTGGAGACATGGCTCCATGGTTAAGAGCACTTGCTGTTCTTGCAGAAGAGCAAAGTCTGTTTCTCAGCACTGGTGGTAAATAATTGTAATTACAGTTCCATAGGATCTGATATATTATTTTTACATTTCCATGGCACAACCAATCACCAAAATAAAGTATACCTTGGGCTATAAAACAAACATCATCAAATATAAAATACCTGGAGCCGTATAGTCTTCTCTGACAAAAATTACTCTAATTGGTCTGTCAATACAGACTCACCAAATAAAATACAAACTTAAAATTAAATATGAAAATTAATAGGATACAGCTAAAATGGCACTTAAAAGGAAATTTATAGTACTAAAATTTTATATATTGCAAAAAAGAGACTTGGAAATGTAGCTCAGTGGTAGACTCAAGGAATTGGGTTTGATCTTCATCACCACAACCAAAAAGGAAGAAAAATATCTGTCTCATTAATAACTGAAAAAGGGCTCAGTTGTAGAGCACTTGCCTAATAGCTAAATATTCATGTCAAAAAATCTAGAACAACAAAATAAACCTGAAGAAAATACTATAAATAAGAATTAAAAATGATGGAACTGAAAAGAAGAATAGAGATGATTTTATTGATATAATGGAACAATTTCAAAAACACAAAAATTATGTAGGATAACAACTTTTAAGCATAAAGTAGGGTGGGGCTGTAGATTAAAAATATAGTACTTGCATAGCATGTGCATGGCCCTAGGTTCAATACCTAACACTTCTAAACAAAGCCTTAAATATAAAGTAAATATATATAAGCTCATATTGAAATAATGTATATAATCAAAAATTTGTTTTCATTTACTTATTCAGTATATGTGTATATGTGTAGACATGTATATACCACATCAAGTGTTAAGATCAGAGGACAGCTTCTCTCCTTCTACCATGTGGGTTCTGGAGACAGAACTCAGGTTGTCAGACTTGGCAGCAAGTGCCTTTATCCTGAGCCATCTCACTAGGCGCACGTGCGCGCGTGCGCACACACACAGACACACACACACACACGCACACACACACACACCACTCAGTGTAGACTCCTGACCCATAGAAACTGAGATAATACATGTATACTGATTTAAGTCATTAATCTTATTATTTACAATGAAGAAATATATATTTAAGATGGGGAGAAGACATAATAAATCTGCACAGAATATTATCAAATATATTTGTTAACTCTTTCCTTCAGAAAATGAATCCTTGCCTAACATCATCCCTGTGTTTTAGTATGCCAGTCTTAGTGAACAGAACAAGAAAAAGGAAGAAAAATCCTGGAGAAACCTCATGTTAATCAAATGATAACCCCCTTGATATAATGTGACAAGAAAGGCTCTTCATTCTGTTATAGTATTCTCCTAAACCTTAATTACAGTCTAATCATAAGACAAATACCAGACAAACCCAGACTAGAGAAAAGTCTACTGAACACTCAACAGTATTCTTTAAAAATTTTTAAATTTATTTTTATTCTATATGTATGAGTGTTTTATCTGTGTGTGTCTGTTGGGGATGTGATACATGTGTGCCCACTGCCTCAGGAGGCCAGAAGGTGTTAAGATGCCCTGAAAGTAGAATTATAGACGGTTCTGAGTTGCCATGTGGACGCTGAGAATCCAACCTAATTTTCTGGAAGAAATGCCAGTGTTCTTAACTGCTAAGGTATCTTTCCAGTCCCCTCCACTCCTGTTTTTGTACGTTATATCCCCTAAGTTTTTCTTATATGACAGACACTTAAAAAAAATACTCTGATATTCTACCAGGCCCACAAAGATATCTGACCAAGTGACCTCTGAGAAAGGGAGAAATGCTCTCTAGTGGATACACTTGAATGCAAAGTAATCTCCACCAATTAGTTATTCCATTTCTGTTAGAATGACTGGAACTTAAAACTTGCTTCTAACCATAAACTATGGCAAATGTTTTAGATGATAAAGCTATGCGAGTTTTTTTGTTTGCTTGCTTTTAGAAACAATGATGTCACACTATGTCATATAAAATTTCATTTCAGCATATGGAAGGGAAACATTCTCTTTCCTGCCCCTGAGAAAGTGGCCCTGTTGTGAGAGAAGGCCAGATGGCAGGAAACTATAAAATCCTTAAGAACCGAGTGCTGTCAAAAGACTACAGGAAAACAAGGATCTTGAGTCAGCTTCAAGGAAAGGAATTCTGCCCATAACTTAAAAGTGAATTCTTTTCTAATCCCCAGTGAGAACATCCCAGTGAGCACAGTGGTTGCAGCCCTGAAAGACTATGCACACAGAATCTAGTCACACTCAATATAGATTCCTGACCACAGAAACAGATAATAAATGTATACTGTTTTAAGACTAATCTTGTTATTATTTGCAATGCAGAAACAGATAACTACCTAAAGAATTTTATTTATAGTATAGGGTCAATTTCTAATAATTTAATTTCCACTGAGGAAAATCTTTATGACCCACTAAATACAAGTACAATCCTGGTAGGTTGATGCTCTTATGGTGGAGGCCAAGCATCAGAGAAATTATCTATTTTTTTTCTAGGCTAGTAATGATTTAAAAGCTGTCAGGACTCAGTCCTTTCCTTCTCCACCCACAACCTCTTTACCTATCCCTTTCTTGCACTATCTCCCACTCTCTAATGTAACTTTTTCAACATTAGGCTATAAAATCTCGGGATCTTTCAAAGATCCCCCAAGTCTTGGTCTCTTTGATTTCTTAGGTAGGGGAGAACTACTATAAAGTTGAGAACTTATTATTCAAATAAATTCAGTGTAAGAATTACTACTTTTATAAAGGAGAAAAGAAAAATCTTTTTTGGAAAATAAGTATTATCGTAAGTAAATGAGCCTATCTATATTGTCTCACTGGTATATATTTCACTTGGCACATTTACAAATTCTGGGTATTGTTAACATGTTGGAGGAGGCATATACTAGTTATACTAGTTTTTAAGTGTACAATTAAATATTTGATCTCACCTCAGCAGACTTCTTGTGTTCCTTAGGATTTTTTGACTTTTTCCTATACATTGAGCTAGAAGTAAAGGAAGTGGAAGGACCTGCAAAAGATAGTTAGAAAAATTACTGATACATATTACCCACTACAAATGTCAACTAACTAGATATATGAAAGATATGATAGAAGACCACAAGATCTCATACTACTGAAGAAATTATTCAGCTGTATCCAAAAGAAAGTCTCAATGGAGTTTAACATTTATTAGTGACAACCCAGATTATGAAAACTTTAACAATGGCTGTGAAGATTCAACTTGGCATAATCACATCTCATACTATTTTTGAATAACTAAATTTGTGTTCTGCCTAGAGAAAAAAAGATCTACCAGAAAGAAAGAGAGAAAGAAAGGAAGGAAGGAAGGAAGGAAGGAAGGAAGGAAGGAAGGAAGGAAGGAAGGAAGGAAGGAAGGAAGGAAGGAAAAAAAGAAAGAAAGAAAGAAAGAAAGAAAGAAAGAAAGAAAAAAAGAAAAGAAAGCAGGCAGAAAGGAAGGAAGGAAGGAAGGAAGGAAGGAAGGAAGGAAGGAAGGAAGGAAGGAAGGGACAGCCTAAAAAAACTAAGAATGTGGAAAAAATAATCTGTCAGCATTTCCCTAAAGGCTAATGTAAGGCTTTAAACAAATTAATGATTGACGCTCAACCAAACATTTAGTACCTCAGTTATAATCAAAATCAGGATCTACAGTTTATATTTTCAATACTTTTTTCGTTGCTTCTAGAGAAGTTCTTTTAAAGCATTGGTAGATCTAGCTTTTTTGTAAGTAAATTTAAAGTGAAAATTCCAAGTGCTATATAACACATAAAATTGATTCTTCTACTTAATTTATAAATTTCTAACTAAATTAAAAAGAGTAAAAATGGATCCTGACCTTGCCTTCTCATAAATATTTTAACTGTTGGAGGAAATATAAAACAAGTTCTTATCAAGTCAAAGAAAAGATCCTCAAGGGTCAAGCTAGTTCTACTCACACTCATCTGAACTCTCACTGCTGCTGACAGGTCTATGCCGTTTCATCATGGTGCATCCTGGGAAAAAGAACAATGATCAATATATACTTGTCCTAGAAGTCAGTGAACATTGAGACGCTGATACCAAAGAATAACAATGAATTAAAAAACAACCAAAATCAAAATAGTGAGATCATCAACAAAATATAACAAAATAACAAAAAGCAAACAAAATAAAAACAAAAAATAGTGTTCCCTAGACCCCAGAGTAGCAGCAATAGGCAAACTTTAGAAAGTGAATGGCTTCTATCAAATATACTCTCATATGACCTAGAGTAATGGAAAGAGAATACTATTAAATCCTACAATACAAAGTATATCCAAGGTTTGGTAAAGGCCATAACATTAGATCACAGATCCTGAGTGGTACACTGCTCGCCAGAATCAAATAATGGCATCTAGCTGGGTTATCTATAGTCAGAAACACCAATAAGTACATGAAAAGAAACAGCAGTCATGAAGACATAGTTGTCAAGGGCCTAGGCTGAAAGGCATAAAACACGGATGGCTAAAAAGAAGCTGGCTGAAGAAAAAGAATGACCACACAGCCTT
The DNA here is from genome assembly GCA_028551405.1 of Uromys caudimaculatus. Taxonomy (NCBI): domain Eukaryota; kingdom Metazoa; phylum Chordata; class Mammalia; order Rodentia; family Muridae; genus Uromys; species Uromys caudimaculatus. The sequence goes on from CM052722.1 coordinate 707,356, forward strand.
TCTTCCTGCCCCCTTTCTTGTTCCCATTTCCCAAATAAGAAGCCTAATATAAAATATCTCAATGTACACAGAAATCCGCCTGCCTCTGCCTCCCAAGTGCTGGGATTAAAGGCGTGCGCCACCACTGCCTGGCACCAAGAAGAAATATTAACCACCAATATCAAGAAATACCTCTTCAAAGGAGTGCTAATCTGTTTTGTTTTTATTAGTAATTCCATTCGTTTACATCTCAAATGATATCTCACTTCCCAGTTACCCCTTCCACAAACCCTGCATCCCACATCTGCCCTCTATCCCCTCCCTTTCGCAAGGAGGAAATTGAACAAACTCCATGTAGGATATATGCAAAGAGAGCTACAAATACAAACATTATAGTAGAATTTATAAAAAAAATAAGGAGAAAATCTTGAAAGGAGTCAGGAAAAAACAACTCACGAAACCCAACCCCAATAAGATCAATAAAATTAACAACTGACTTCTCATCAGAAACAATAAAAGTCAGAAAACAATGTGCTAGCAAGTTTAAGGTGCTCTGTGGTGATGGTTGCACATATCCATGATGATATTAAAATCATCGAATTGTATACTTAAATAGGTAAACTATATGGTACATAAATTTTATCATAATAATGCTGCTATAGAAACAAAAAAAAAAATTTGCGCCAAAAGTAATATGTTGACCAGGCATGGTGTTATACATCTTTAACCCCATCACACAGGAGACAGAAGCAAGAGGATCTCTCTAAGTTTGAGGCCAGTCTGGTCTGTACAGTGAGTTCCAAGCCAGCCAAGGGTACACAGTCAGCCCACGTCTTAACCAAACTAAATTAAAATAAAAACACTTAATTTAAGACCAAATGAATATAGAAATTTAAGTAGAAACAAAAGTAGTATTTTTGTTTGTTTGTTTTTTGAGACAGGGTTTCTCTGTGTAGCCCTGGCTGTCCTGGAACTCACTCTGTAGACCAGGCTGGCCTTGAACTCAGAAATCCGCCTGTCTCTGCCTCCCAAGTGCTGGGATTAAAGGCGTGCGCCACCACTGCCCGGCTAAAAGTAGTATATTTTTTAACTATTCCCAATGGAATACTTACTTATAGAAGTACTTTGTGTAATTGCATAGGGATATTTCTCTTTATATCGATATATCTATATAAATATAGACACACACATATGTATGTATAAATATATGTGTGTATATATGTATATATGTATGTTACTGCCAAACATTTATAGTTCTAACTATTTGTCAGGAGTGACCGTGTATGCCTACCATCCTAGCTACTTGGGAAGATGAGGCAGGAAGTGTTCCAAGTCCCATGCCAGCCTAGGCTACATGGTAAAACACTTGTCTTAAAAGAATAAGCAAAAATTAAAAACAGAAATAAATTCCTAGCCTATGGGAGCTTTCTTAAAATATCTAGTTGTTAGTGTTCTAGTGTTACAGTAACAAATTACCATTAAGATTGTGGCCTAAAACTAAAACATTTATTTTTATGTTTCAGTGGGTCTGGCTTCACTAGGCTAAAACTAAAATGCCAGCAGAGCTGCATCTCTTTCTAGAGGTTTTTTAGTGAATTAATTTCCTTGCTAAGCCCAGTTTCTAGAGTACTCATATTTACTCCATGGATCCTAGCCATCTTTAAATTAAAAAATGTTACAATTCTCTGATAATAATAACTTCTACAATCAGATCTAGATCTCTATCCCATTTTTCCATTTGCAAAGACCCCTGTAATTACATTCAGTTCAACCAAATAATCCATTAGTGTCCTTACTTTATAATGATTGCTTAGCAACCTTAATTTTCTTTTGCTATGTAACCTAACATATTCATTTTCTTAGACTGATATATTTTTACCTTATTTTTAAAACACTTCCATACAAATATGCCCAATCTATTTTGACAAAAGTATACATATAGTGTTGAAACAGTACTAGAGTGAGAACTTCAGCCAAATTCTAACTTGTTATAAAATTTGAAGTCAAGATGGATCATATACTAAGGGTAAAATGCATGAAATCTTTAAATTTGCATACTAATACAATGAACATGCTTAATTTTTACATGAAGAATGGAATATTAGGTGACTGTTTGATACATCAGACAAAGAGAACCATGTCAATATTTTCTAAACCTGGTCATTTTTTAAAAAATATTTTTGTGTGTGTGGTAAGAGAAAATATGCATGCATGCGTGTGTATGTGTGTGTATGTGGGCACACACACACACACATGTGCAGGCACAAGGCCAGAAAAGGTGTTGTATCCTCTGGAGTTGGAATTACAGGCAGTTTTAAGCCAAATGGTTGCTGGGAGTAGAACTTAAGAGGACCAAGTACTCTCAACACTGCTAAGCCACCTCTCCATTTGATTTTCTCTCTTTCTTTCCTTCCTTCCTTTTTGTTTTTGTTTGTTTGTTTGAGACAGGGTTTCTCAGTGTAACAGTCCTAGCTGTCAAGGAACCCACTTTGTAGACCAGGCTGGCCTGGAATTCACAGAGATCAGCTTGCCTCTGCTTCCCTGGTGCTGAGATTAAAGGTGTACACTACCATGCCTGGCTGGATATTTTGATTTTTGTAACTGTCAGTGCTGCGTGTGTCACTTTACACAAAGACAAAATAGACAATGGCAGAAATATGTTTAGAACCATTTCAGAAATTGCTGAAAAATCTGTCCTAATACCAAGGCAAAATTCATTTAACATTTTTACGTGAAATTAAAGCCAATATTTTTAAAGACAAGGCCTTACTATGTAAACAATGCTGGCCTAGAATTTTCTATGTAGACTGGGCTGATCTAGAACTCCAAAAGATCCACCTGGACTACTGATGTGTTTTGCACCAGGCTATAAGTAGCCATTTAAAAGAGATCTATTATTTTTATGTGTCTGTGTCTGAATGACTGTGTGTGTATTACATGTATGCAAGAGACTGTAGAGACCAGAAAAGGGTGTTGGATCTCTTGAACAGGAGTTACAAGCAGTTAATGAACTGCCATGTGGGTGCAGGGAACTGAGCCCAGGTCCTCTGCAAGACTGCTCCTAACTGCTGAGCCATTTTTCCAGTCCTATCAAACATAGTTCCACATAGTCTAACACAATACTATCCAAATACATACTAATTTGATACCTACATCCCAAAGAATGATAGTAGAAATACAGTGAAAAGTCTATGCTTGCTATATTGCTTCTGCAAGATCAGAAAACTTTGTTTAATAATAACAGCACTGTAACATATAACATCTGAACCAATCTTCAGGCAGTTAACTGGCATTGCATGGTATGACAGCAGAAGCAATGTAAAATGCACATTCTGTGTATTCAGAACCAAGGCAACCATGAAATCATGTGATGTAACACAGAAGTGTTCTTTCAGAAAAATCTGATTCATTATGCTCTTGGTTTTGAATCAAATTTAGTCACTGAATGATCAGAAGCCTTTTATTATTTCCAAACTTATCATGATTCCCACATTCATTTATAGGATTCCTCCTTATATGGGGTCATGACGTATAGTTTAAGAAACTATGATATAGCATATATATGTACAGAACTAAAACAAAAAAAATTCATCAACCCCCTTCTAAGCAATCTAATCAATAAATGAGCAAATAAAATAAACATATACTTCTCAAGAGTAGCACAGATGAACTGAGCAGCAGCGGTGGCATGTGCCTGTAATCCCAGCACTTGGCAGGCAGAGACAGGCAGATTTCTTTGAGTTCAAGGCCAGCCTGGTCTACCTAAGAGAGTTCCATGACAGCCAAGGCTGTTATACAGAGAAACCCCATCTTGGAAAGACAAAACAAAACAAAACATAGTACAAATGGTCAATAAATATGTGAAAAAATGTGTAACATTCATAACCATCAGGAAAATGCAAATCAAAACTACACTGAAACTGGGAAGTGGGGATGCATGCCAGTTTATCTCAGTACTTGGGGAGATGGAGGCAGAAAAATGAGGAATTCACAAGACTATCTTCAAAGCAAGTTAGGAGGCTAGAGACCTTATCTCAGGAAATCAACCAACCAACCAATCTGCCTACCTATTCACCAACCAACCAACCAACCAACCAACCAACCAACCAAAACTACCAAGATTTTATCTCAGTTGTCAGAATAGTTATTATCAAGAAACAACAAATGCTGGTAAAAATATGGGGAGTAGGGGTGGACAGAGAAACTTTTTCTATACAGTGTTGTAAATTAGTACAGCCACTTTGGAAATCAGTATGGAGGTTCCTCAAAAACTAAAAACAGGGGCTAGAGAAATTGCTCAGAACACTGACTGTTCTTCAAAAGGTCCTGAGTTCAATTCCCAGCAACCATGTGGTGGCTCACAACCACAACCATCTGTAATGAAATCTGATGCCCTCTTCTGCTGTGTCTGAAGACAGTGATGACAGTGTATGTATGTATGTATGTATGTACGTATGTATGCATGTATGTGTGTGTGTGTGTGTGTGTATATATACATAAAATAAAAATTTAAAAACAGAACTACCATATGACCCCATTATATCCCTAGGAATATACACAAAGGAATCTAAGTCATCTTACCACACAGACACCTACACATCTATACCTATTGTGGTACTATTCATAATAGTCAAAATGTAGAGTCAGTCTAAATAGATAAATGAATAGAGAAAATGTGATGTGTGTATACAAAATGTTTTATTCGTCCACAAAGAATCAAAGTAGTTTACAGGATAATAAATGGAAGTGGAGATCATATTAAGTGAAATAAGCCAGGTCAGAAAGACAAATAAAGTGTTTTCTCTCATATGTAGAATATATATTTAAATATGTGTATATGTGTGTGTGTGTGTGTGTGTGTGTGTGTGTGTGTGTGAGAGAGAGAGAGAGAGAGAGAGAGAGAAAGGACCTATTTAGGAAGAGGAAGAAGACTAACATAAAATAGAATGGAGGACAGAAAAGGGCAGCACGGGTGAATATGGTATAAGTATATAATATACTCGAAAAAAAAAGTCATGAAACTCATGACTTTCTCCAATAAATATCTGCTAATAAACTTTCTAAAGAGAAGCGTGAGAAAATACCAGAGATATAGTACTCAGCACAAGACCCTTAGATTCAGAATTAGAATCTTAATGCATAATTTGCCGAAGAAAATTCTGTCTTCATCAAAATGAAAAGGTTTTTTGCTCTGAGCAGCCCAGTGAAACCGTGTCTCAAAAACAAACAAATGAAACAAAGTTAACAAAGATACACAATACAATAGTTAAAACAATGTGTACCATTTAAATATTTATTACAAAATGCATATCTGACAGATATATACTTAAAATATTTAAAGAAGTTATTAAACTCAATAGTAGGGAACTAAATGATCCAATTATAAGATGAACAGATACTCTGCAAAAAAGGCAAATGGCAAGTAAGCACATAAAAAGATATTTAATGCTATTAGCTATTAGGGAAATACAGGTTAAAATTACAGTCTTCATATATTTTTTAGAATGTCTGAAAACAGTGAAAATATTAAATGCTAGAGAAGATAGAAAAACAGGTTTGTTATCATAGAGTGCTACCATAATCATAACACTCCAAAAGTAAGAGAAGAGATTCAGGAGTTTGAGTCCAGTTTGTGCTATCTAGTGAAATCCTGTCTCAAAAAAAAACCCCAAGGGCTAAGGTATAAAAATTCAAAGCACTTGTCTACAATGCACAAGGCCTTGGATTCAATCCTAACACTACAAAACAAACAACAAACCTCTACAAAATTCTTGGCAAAATCTTATAGTCAATAAAAGAAACCAAAATATGTATCACCACTTATTGTATGATTTCATTTACAAGAACTATCTAAATTGTTTAAAAGGGACTGAAATGTTAATATGTAAGGATTTGCAAAGACTGTGGGACTTTTAAAGTTATTTAGATCTAGGGAATGAATAAGGAAGTAAGGGTTGAGGCTTATTGGTGATGTGTTTGTGTGTCAAGTTGACAAGGGGTCAATTGTACTGGCTAGTTTTGTGTGTCAACTTGACACAAGCTGGAGTTATCACAGAGAAAGGAGCTTCAGTTGAGAAAATGCCTCCATGAGATCCAGAGGTAAGGCATTTTCTCAATTAGTGATCAAGGGGGGGAGGGCCCCTTGCGAGTGGTACCATCTGTGGGCTGGTAGTCTTGGGCTCTATAAGAAAGCCAGCTGAGCAAGCCAGGAGAAGCAAGCCAGTAAGCAGCATTCCTCCATGGCCTCTGCATCAGTTCCTGCTCCTTGACCTGCTTGAGTTCCAGTCCTGACTTCCTTTTGTAATGAACAGCAATTGGAAGTATAAGCTGAATAAACCCTTTCCTCCCCACCCTCCCAAAAAGAAAAAGAAAAAACAAAACTAAACTAAATAAAATTTAACAACAAAAAAAAGAACTATCTAAATTAGATAAATATAAAGGGTAGAGGCAAGAAGTAGACTAGGGTAACAACTAGGGTAACAACGGGGATTAAGTATAGACAATACAGGTTCTTTTGTGGGAAGATAGGAAAATTATAAAATGTGTACAGTTTTGATGGTTTCACAAATGTGTAAATATGCTATACTCTATAGAGTTGTACACTTAAAATAGATGAATTATATGGCATGTTAAGTTATTTCGCAATAAATCTAAGAGAACTTAAAATTACTGTAACATTTTACCAATGAAAACTATTTTGGTTGTGTCAAGAATAGCAACAGAAAAAACTGTGCCTATTAAATACACTCTTCAGAGAACCGGAGGGATCCAGGGCCTGAGAACCCAGGGGCACGAAACCTCTGAACCTTCCGGTTTCCATCTGTGGGTAGAGACCTCTGCCTGGGCCACCAGAAGTCCATAGCCAACGAGTGCCAGGAGAAAGCTACCCTCTCAGGAGCTTGGAAAAGCCATGAGTTGGGTTAAGGGGAGCAACACCTCTCACCCAGACCTGCCCAGATCCGCCGGGATCCATGGCCTGAGAACCCGGGGGCACGAAACCTCTGAAACTTCCGGTTTCTATCTGTGGGTGGAGACCTCTGCCTGAGCCACCAGGAGTCCATAGCAAAGGAGCGCCAGGAGAAAGCTACCCTCCCAGGAGCTTTGAAAAGCCCTGAGTGGGGATAAGGGGAGCAACACTTCTTACCGAGACCTGCCCAGAACTGGCGAGATCCAGGGTCTGAGAATCTGGGGACACGAAACCTCTGAACCTTCTGGTTTCCATCTGTGGGTGGAGACCTTTGCCTGGGCCACCAGGAGTCCATAGCCAACGAGCACCAGGAGAAAGCTACCCTCCCAGGAGCTTGGAAAAGCCGTGAGTCGGGTTAAGGGGAGCAACACCTCTCACCCAGACCGTCCCGGATCCTGCGGGATCCAGGGC
>CM052722.1:715212-735087 GCA_028551405.1 Uromys caudimaculatus
TTCTCAGCCCTGTGAATTTCCTCAGTTGAGAATTCTCTGTTTAGCCCTGTTCCCCATTTTTTGATAGGGTTATTTGGTTTTCTGGAGTCTAACTTCTTGAGTTCTTTGTATATGTTGGATATTAGCCCTCTATCAGACATTCTCCATCTTGCACACAGTACCTTGGAGTAGGAGTGTTTATTTTGGACAAGGCTCCTTGTCTGTATAGTTCAGGATTTCAGGGTCTATACCATTGCCAATCTGAGTTGCTAATTTTGATTTTATATTAGTTCCTTGAAATACTTTTTTGATTATGCTTGTACCTAAAGAGGAATTTACAGGGAAAAGATTGGACACCCTTGGAGCAGGTACTCAAGAACACTACAGAAAGACTTTCTGGAACTACTCTCAAAAAAAGAAAAAGAAAGTGATGTTTCTTTCTATCAATCTCCTGTTGTTTCTGTGATTGGAGAAAATATATTAATAACCCTTTGTTTTAGGAGATACAGAGAAGAAAGACTCACATGGGACCATTCTTTCCTGTCAAACAATTTTTCTATACTCTACTTTTGCTAGTAATGATCATAAAATAACTATGTGGTGGCAATAAAAATTGATAAACTCTCTGCTATCTTAAAAATCTAATAGCTTTGGAAAAATATACTACAGCTTATGATAAAACTTTTTCCTTTCCCTAACAAGCTCATTTTTAACATTTTCCCACAGTTCTAGAGATATAATCAAATCAATCAATTCCACAAATGCCCATTGTTCTGTGATACGGTGCGTGGCCCTATGTACCCCACTTCTCCAGCCTGTAATACAAGCAGGCTTGCTTCCCTAGTATTCACTGTCACTAATTTGCACCTGTAGGGATGCAAGAAAAGAACAGAACCTGAACTGAGAGTTGTAGTCTGCCCTGTTAGTACCTGAAGGACTAAAAAAAAAAAAAAATTAGAATCAAGAAAAAGAAAGTGGACTCTTATATTAATTAAAATCTTTACTTTACTGTTCAGTATTTTTGAGTAGTCTCACTGCGACCCAGGCTGACATTTAAGTCAGAATTTCCCTGCCTTAGTCTCCTAAATGCTAGGAATACATATATGTACCATCATCTCAAGCTTAAGACTACTAAATATTAAAAAAATCGAAACATCATGAGAAAAAACATAGCAGGTTAAAATACGTTTCCCTCTCTCTGGTATTTATAAATATTCAGAGTTAGATTAACAGATGTATTGGCTAGTTTTATGTCATCTTTACATAAACTAAATTTTGGAAAAGAAAAGCTAAGTTGAGAACATGTTCCTAATAGACTGGATTGTGGTTAAACTTGTGGTACATATTCTTGATTTATGATTGATGTGGAAGGGCCCAGCTCACTGTGGGTAGTGCCACCCCTGGGTCCTAGGTTCTATAAGAAAGCAAGCTGAACAAGTGTTGAGGAACAAGCCAGTAAGCAGCACTCCTCCATGGCTTTTGTATCTGTTCCAGCCTCCAGGTTCCTACCTGGTTTGAATTCCTGCCTTGGCTTTCCCGGTGGACTGTGTCCCAGGATATATAAGCCAAATAAACCCCTTCCCCCAAGCTGCTTTGGGTCATGGGTCACAGCAGTAGAAACTCAAACTAAGACAACAACTTTATTGAAAGAAGAATAAAAGAAATATCTTTTTTTATTTTTGAACATAAGAAATATAGTAAAAATTCAAACCCACCTGCAAGCAGTACTCTAGTTACTGCCCATTCTGTGCCCTCATGCTGCCTACTCAATAAACTGTTGTTCTTAAAGAATCAAACTCAGAAGTAATCCAAGTTTGTTGCCCATTCATATAAAAAGATCAAAGTACAAACTTGCATCATTGTCGTCATCTTGTTATTGTTGTCATCATCATCATTACTGTACGTGTAAGGATATTTTGCCTGCATGCATGTCTATGTACTACATGCATGCAGTACCTGCAGAGGTCAGGAGAATGTGTCAGATCCCCCAGTAGAGATGGTTGTGAACTCCCCTATGTGGGTGCTGAGAATAAACCTGGGTCCTCTTAGCAGCTGAGCCATCTCTGCAGCCCCAAATTACTAATATTCTATATAGCATAGGGATGCATTGTAAAAGTCTGAACCAAAGTTCCAAAACATTAGAGAGAAGGAGGACATGGATGCTTCAAGATATGAGACAGGTATAGAAGAAAAACTCTGTCTGCTTTTTATTCTGTGGTAATTATTTAAAACAAAACATTTTTAAGCAAAACAAAAATTTAAAACTACTGTTATATAATATGATTTTGAAAAAACTAATCACATGGGTCAACTTCTGCCTCGGGATGTAGAGAGCTGTCAAGAGTGTTACTCCAATCTTCCCTATTTACAAAAGGTTGGGCTAATTTTGAATTTGTCTCTTTTATCACCAGGGAATTTTCCTCAAATATATTAGATGTACTTGCTCAAGTGTTTAGCTCATTTTAAAAGGGAGTTATTTATTCTTTTTCCTTTGAGGTTTTGGGGTTTGCTCGAGATGTAGCTCAATGGTAGAAGACTTGCCTATCTTGTACATGGAGACTCTGAATTCAAAATCCAATACAAAAAATCCAAATTACTGTAAGGTTTCAAGTACCCCTCCCCCTTTATGTTGGTAATATGGCTTTTCATTGACTTAACAGTGTCTATTAAGCATGATTTTAATTTAGTGGTGGGAGTGGGAGTGAAACAACATTTTGCTATACACCCTAGGTTGGTCTCATATAGTTATAATCCTGCCTTACCCTCATGGTCAGGAATTATACTCACACAATTCCGTATTTGGCCAAGATTTTTAATTTTAACAAAGTCCAATTTGTCATTTATCACTTCAAAAAGGCTTTTGTATTACATTCAAATATTAGAACCCCCTTTAAACTCTGGATTATGAGGATTCTGTCCTATATTCTAAAACTTTAGTTTTCCATTTAGATCTCTTTTGTGTTTTATATAATGTTAAGTTTAGGTGAAAGTCTCTCTTCTGCATATAGATGTCTTCGAATTGCTACTTTCCGTTTGCAGAAAATTAGTGCCCTTTGTTTATGTGGGTCAGTCTCTGGGATATCTTTCCATTGATCTATGTTTTTATTATTTGCTAGTACCCCCATCTTAGTTATTATAGCTGTGTAGTAAGTCATATATTTAGATGATATGTGATTCCTCCCATTTATTTTTGTTTTGTTTTGATTTTTGAGACTATGTAGTCCTGGTTGGCCTAGAACTAGCCATGTAAACCAGGCTGGCCTTTTAATTAATGGAGATCCCCCTGCTTCTGCCTCCTTAATGCTGGGTGTGCACCACCCACACCCAGCTGATGCCTCTAATTCTTTAAAAAATTACTACTTTAGTTCTTATTCTTCATAAATCGCATACTTAGCTTATTTATAAGTCTAGAGAACTGTTGGAATGCTACATTACTAGCCCCTCAAACTGATTTAATTGGGGGGGGTGACTCTGGGACTTTTCTAGTGATTCCCTTCATGCCCCCCATCCCTGGCAGCTGCATATTTCTATTAATTCTCCTGGTCCTCTAGGGCTCTCTCTTGTCTCTCTGCATACCTGAATCTACCTCCTATTCCTCTCCCTCTCTTCTCTCCTACCCAGGTCCTTCCTTTTCTCTGCCTCCCATGACTTTTTTTTGTTCCCCCTTCTAAGTGAGATTCAAGCATCCTCACTTGGGCCTTCCTTGTTTAACTTTTTTGGGTCTGTGGGGTGTATCATGGATAATCTACACTTTTGGACTAATAGCTACTTATCAGTGAGTATATACCATGCATGTCAGGATGGTATTTTCTAGTTCCATCCATTTCCCTCCAACTTTATGATGTCCTTGTTTTTAATAGATGAATAGTATTCCATTGTGTAAATGAACCACATTTTCTGAATCCATTCTTTGATTGAGGGACATCTAGGTTACTCCCAATTTCTGGCTATTATGAATAAAGCTTCTATCAACCTAGTGGAGCACGTGTCCTTGTGGTATAGTGGAACATATTTTGGATATATGCCCAGGAGTGGTATAGCTGGATCTTCAAGTAGAGCTATTTCCAATTTTCTGAGAAACTACCATGTTGGTTTCCAGAGTAGTTGTATAAGTTTGCCATCCCACCAGCGATGGAGGCGTATTCCCTTTTCTCCACATTCTTGCTAGTATATGCTGTCGCTTGAGTTTTTGATCTTAGCGATTCTGATTGATGAAATGTGGAATCTCAGGGTCATTTTGATTTGCATTTCCCCGATGACTAACGATGTTGAACCTTTCTTTAAGTGCTTCTCAGACATTCCATATTCCTCTCTTCGGAATCCTCTGTTTAGCTCTGATCCCCAGTTTTTAAAATTGGCTTAAATTTCTTTTTTTTTGAGTCTAACTTTTTGAGTTCTTTATATATTTTGGATATTATCCCTCCATCAGATGTAGGGTTAGTGAAGATCTTTTCCTAATCTGTAGATTTCCATTTTGTCCTATTGGCCTTTTGTCCTTTGCCTTACAGAAGCTTTGCAATTTCATGAGGTCCCATTTGTCTATTCTTGATCTTAGAGCATAAGCCATTGGTGTTCTGTTCAGGAACTTTTCCCCCGTACCCAGGTGTTCGAGACTTTTCCCCACTTTCTCTTCTATTAGATTCAGTGTAACTGGTTTTATGTGGAGGTCCTTGATCCACTTGGACTTGAGCTTTGTACAGGGAAATAGGAATGGATCAATTTGCATTCTTCTACATGTTGACCACCAGTTAGACCAGCACTATTTGTTGAATATGCTTTCTTTTTTCCATTATGCTTTTGGTTTCTTTGTCAAAAATCAAGTGACCATTGGTGTGTGGGTTTAGTTCTGGGTCTTCAGTTCTAGTCCATTGATCAACCTGTTTGTCTCTGTACCTATACTACGCAGTTTTTATCACTATTGCCCTGTAGTACAACTGGAGGTCCAGGGATGGTGAGTCCTCGAGAAGTTCTTTTATTGTTCAGGATTGTGTTCACTATCCTGGGTTTTTTCTTTTTCCATATGAAGTTGAGAATTGTTGTTTTCCATGTCTGAAGAATTGTATTGGAATTTTGATGGGAATTGCATTGAGTCTATAGATTGCTTTTGGTAACATGGCTATTTTCACCATGTTAATCCTACTGATCCATGAGCGTGGGAGATCTTTCCATTTCTGGGGTCTTCTTCAGTTTCTTTCTTCAGGGTCTTGAAGTTTTTGTCATACAGATTTTTCACTTGCTTGATTAGAGTTACACCTAGATATTTTATGTTATTGGTGGCTATTATGAAGGGTGTTGTTTCCCTAATTTTTTTCTTAGCCCATTTATCATTTGTATAAAGGAGGGTTACTGATTTGTTTAAGTTGATTTTATATCCAGCCACTTTGCTGCAGTTTATCAACTATAGGAGTTCTCTTGACCAGACATTTTTATGTTTACCCTGCCTAAGCCAAATGGTTGACCTACCTACCCATTGTTGTTGCTGCTTAGAAATTGATTTTCATTTTTCTCAAACCTTCATCAATTTTAATATCCTATTCTAAGGATTATTATCTTCTTGTTTCTAGTTTCTTGAGGTGGAAACTTGAATTATTGATTTGAGATTTTCTCTTTTCTGATGTAAGTATTAGTGCTAAAAATTCCTCTCAGCACTGCTTTAGCATGGTCCTGTAGATTTTGATATAATTACATATTCATTCGCTTAAATGAGTTTTTAATTTTTTTCTCTTGAGATGAAGACATGGCCCAGTAGTTAAGAGCTCTTGCTCTTGCAGAGGTTCCAGGATTGGTTCCCAGTACCCATATGGTATGGTGCTTCACAACCATCCACACTGTAGTTCCAAGAGGATCTGAACCCCAATTCTGACCTCTAATTACACAGACACTCAGATGGTACACATACATATATGTAGGCAAAACATATACATAAAAGAAATAAATCTAAAAGTATTTTTCTTCAAAATTTATTTCTTAGGTATTTAGGAATATATTGTTTGTGAATGTCGATCCTTTTATCTTTCTGCACTCATACTTTGATTCTTTTATGGTCAGAATAATATCAGATTTTTAAAACTTGTTTCATGACTCAATATGTGGTCTCTCTTGATACCTTTTCTATGAATACTTCAAAGGAATGTAGTTTGCTGTGGTTGGATGCATTGTTCTAAAAGTGCTGATTAAATTCTGCCACTTGATGGTGTTGTTTTTCTATATACTTGTTGACTTTCTGGTAGTTCTGTCAATTGCTGAGAGAAGGATGTTGAAGTGTCTAGCCATAATTGTAGACTTGTCAGTTTATCCTTTTATCTTAGTTTTTGCTTTACCTGTTTTGTAGTTTGTATTTGGACATGTAGACATTTAATGTTTTTCTGTCTACTTTATAAAGTAACATTTTTATCATTTTTAATATTCTCAATCTGGGTTAATTTTTTTAAGATTTATTTATTTATTAATTTAATTACACCGTCACTGTCTTCAGACACACCAGAAGAGTGCATGGGATCCCATTACAGATGGTTGTGAGCCACTATGTGGTTGCTGGGAATTGAACTCAGGACCTCTGGAAGAGCAGCAGCCAGTGTTCTTAACCACTGAGCCATCTCTTCAGCCACCCAGTTAATTTTTATATTAACATGATCACTTTGGTTTTTTTTGAGTAATCTTTGTGTTTTATTCCTTTTTTTTAAAACTCAGTTAAGTTTTTATATACAATATATAGAATAGGAAATATTTTTAATCCATTCTTTCAATCAGTTCATTGGTTTACCTAGAATATTTATATTTTCTAGCTCTTCAGAGGTCAATTCAATACCTCTAGAATACAATTTCTAGATTTGTGCCAGGTTTATGTGACTCTTTTTTGAGACAAGGTCTCACTCTGTGGACGTAGCTGGTTTGGATCTCTGTGTAGATTTAGGCTGGCTTCCAACTCACAGAAATTTCCTGCTTCTACCTCTAGAGTTCTGGGATTAAATGTGTTTAACACTCAGTTTAAATGATATTTTAATACATGGTATAACTGAAAGCTTACTTAGATGAAGAGTTAAAAGTCTGAGCCCTAATTCTTCTCTTGCCATATTCTGTGGCCTTGTTCAAAAGATATCAGCCAAGTTCCATTAAAAAAAATCTTCACTCAAGGCCAGAGAGATGACTCAGTTGTTAAATGCCTGCATGTAATCATGGGGCCCGAGTTTGGATTCCCAGTATTCACATAAAACCTAATGCTGTGGTATACATTGATAACTTCAGCACTGAGGTGGAAAGGGGAGGAAGGAGATAGGCAGATACCTGGAGCTCATGGTATCTATACTCCTGTGAATCTATACCCCTGTTTCAGTACTAGACTCTGTATTAAAAAGAGAAACAAATACAGTCTTGGAGAGATGGCCCAACAGTGAAGAACTTATACATACATGCATACATCCTACAAAGATCCTACTGGCTATCAAGTCTAAGGCTAGTAAATAGAAACAAAGATAAGATTTGACACACTCTTTTCCTCCTAGGAATTTAAAGTCCACTGGGAGACATGGTCAGATAATTAGATCACTATGGGGTAAATAATAGAGGCAGAAGGTTAGTATTCAACCCAGGTTGGGAGTGGAAGCAAGTTAAGCAAGTCTTCTAACAAAATATAATTGCTGTACTTAATCAAAAACAGTAGAAATAGACCAGGTAAAGAAAAGGGCAGAAGAAAATCAAATACTTCTGAATTTTACTTTTCTTGTATTTAAGAAGTTGACGATACCATGGACACAAGCACTGTATAATGTAGTTGTCCTCAGGCCTTGCTATCTTTGGATCTATTTGTTCCCAAATCTCATGGTTCTTAGTTCTGCTGGCTCCTGAGCATTCAGCCTCCAGCAAAGTTTTCTTGGTTAGGTTTATAAGTCGTCATGGATATCTTACAGTTACTTCTTATATCAGTATCAACCATAGTCATACTTCTGTTTCTGTGAAAATCATTTATGTACTGTTTGTTTAGGTAGATTCGGGGAAGGGGCAAGATCATAGGCTTTAAATGACTACCAAACTTACTTACTTACTTACATTATTTATTTGTTTGTTTGTTTGTTTGTTTGTTTGTTTTTTGTGTGTGTTTGTGTGTGTGTATGCTCATTTGTTTGTTCATGCTTGTTTGTTCCTGGCATGTGTAGAAGCCAGAAAACAACTTTTCAGGGTTCAGTTTTCTCCTTCTACCTTGATTTTGAGGCAGAGTCTCTCGTTGTTTTTGCCATTGCACTTGATGGACAATTTTCTTGCCTTAGTCTCCCATATCTCCATTGGCAAGCTGGGGCTGGGATTACAGATGTGAACCATCATTAGGCTTTTTTTTTTACAGGTGTTCCAGGTATCAAACTTGAGTATGCAGCAAGTACTTTTATCCACTAAGCTATCTTGCCAGTCCAATCTTTGTTTTTTGTTTTGTTTTCTTTTTTTGATATTGTGCTATAGTGAGAATTGTCCTGCTTCACCCCACCTTCCTCACTATGATTGACTGAATTCTCTGAAACAATAACCTAAAATAAATCTTTATTCCTTAAATTATTTTGCTAAGGTATTATATCAGAATGAGAAAAAAACCTAACATGCTACCATTCTGTGTTGCATTTAGAGCTTTGCTTTTGGTTATAAACCTGTTACTACAGTATTGGTAATTTGTTTCCTTCTGTTAATTCCTTTTTTTGAACAATGAACTTCAGATTATAGACCTTGCAATTCTGTGTCCCTTTTATTGCTGGTGTATGTCATCAAAACAAAATTTTAGTGTGAATGAAGTAATGAATAAAATATTGTGAAATTTAAGCTAAGTTAATATGTAGGAGATTTTTAAAGACTAAACTCCGTCTCTGCAGTTGAGCTTTTGTCAACTTGATAGAAACTTGAGTCGCCTGGGAGGAGGGAACCTCAGTTGATTTGGGCTTATTTTTCTCTTCAGATTCTTTTTTTACAGTATCAATTAACCACTGTAGCCATAAACCTGAAAAGTTTAGACATAAAATTTCAGAAATAAACATGTCATAAGTTTTAAATTAAATATTGTTCTGAATGGTGTGATGAAATTTTGTATTGTGTTGCACAGCATATAAATCATTACTTTGTATAGCTTATTGAAGTTATTTTTATACTAGCCACTCATATTTGCTGGGTAGCTATCTCTCTTATCAGAATACTTGTCAAGTAACTCATTTTACTTAATGACTTAAAAGTGTAAAAAGTAGTGATGCTAACAGTTTGAATATGCCAAGGAAAGCTGTTAAGTTCTTCCTTTAAATAGAAGGGTGAAAGTTCTTGAATTTATGAGGAAAAAAAACATATGATGAAGTTGCTAAGATCTACACAAGTTATTTAGAAAGGCCACATTCACAAACTATTATTACACTACACTAGTCATCTTTTGTTTTTTTCAACACAGAGTTTCTCTATGTTGCCCTGGCAGTCTTGGAATGCACTCTGTAAAACCAGGCTGACCCAGACCTCAGAGATCCGCCTGCCTCTGCTTCCTGAGTGCTGAGATCAAAGGCGTGCACCATCACATCCTGCCCAATTACACTACATTGTTATATTTATTACTGTTATTAATATTTTCTGTGCCTAAGAACTAGGGCATGTTCTAAGAAATGAGTCTTTAAATAATTTTGTTGTGCAAATATCATAATGTGTATTTAAACAATCATGATGCTACCCAATCTTATGGGAGTACCACCATATAATTGTGGTCAGTTGTTGACTGTAATTTTATTATGTGCCACATGACTAAATTATAAACTTCAATACTATCCATAATTTTAGGTATCTCCTATGGATTTGGAATGTAACTGTTGTGAGTAATGCAACGTTTTTTACATGATGCCTTATGTATCAGTAGTTCATCCTGTTTCATGGCTTGTATTTCATTGTATAAAAGTACCAACATTTATTATTCTCTTATTAATGGATTTTTAATTTTTAGAAGCCTTATTGTAGCTTTAATTTGTAGTTCCTTGATGACTAATATCTCACGAAGAACTCAAGATACTTTCTAGTTTTCTGCTAGATTGTCTTCTTATTTATTTGTTAGCTTTTTCTATAGGCTGGATATTAATTCATTCTAGCCTAATGCCTGACTTTTCACTGTCCTGAAAGTATCCTGGGAACTGCAGATATGCTTCTGTGCTGCTCTTCAGAGAATCTAGGTTCAACTTCCCTCACTCTTGTGACTTTTCAAAACCATCTCTAACTCTAGTTCCAGAAAATCCAACGACCTATTCTAGCCTCCACAGGTGCCAGGCACAAATGTGGTGCCCATACATAAATACAGGCAAAACACCCACACATAAAACAAAAATTAATTTAAAAAAATATTAAAGATAAAATATTTTTAATCTAGCACTTGAGAGGCAGAGGTAGAGGCAAGCAGTTCTCTGCTTGGTCTACATAGCCAATTCTAGGCCATCTAGAGCTACAGGTTGAGATCCTTTTTGAAAAAATAAACAAAAACACTTCACACATGTGATCACATACAAAAACCATGTAGTAATGTTCATAGCAGCTTTCTTTGTAATAAACCCAAACTAGAGACACCCAGATGCTAATGGGTCAATAGGTAAACTATGGTTCATCCATACAATAGAGTAAAAGGAATTATTACTATATGAAATAATTTGAATGGATCTCAAGAGTATTATGCTGAATGAAAAAAGAGTCAATCTCAAAAGATTGCATACTATATGATTCTGTTTATATAAGTCTTTAACTTTTTGAAGTATAATTTACATACCACAAAATTTACAATTAAGTGTATAGTTTAATACTTTTTAAACAAATTTACTAAATTGCACAATCTAAACTCCAGTTTGAGATTGTTTCTATCACTTAACCCCTTTGACCTGTTATTGTCAACTTACTGTCTTTGCCATAGCTCCATTCATTGTCTGCTTCTGTAGACTTGTCAAAATTTCATAAAATCAAAGCATATAATAATGGACTTTTCTGTATAGCTCATTTATGTAGCTAATTTCAGGTTTATTATGGTTGTATCATGTATTAATAACTTATAATAAAAACCTTGAATAGTTGGTTATATTGGTATGCTATACTGTGGTTATGTATTTGCTAGTGAATAAATATTTGGGATGTTGATAGTTTTTCTCTAGAATAATGATGTCATGAACATTCAAGTACATGTCTTTGTATGGACATAACTTTTTTTTTTCTTGGGTAAATTCATAGCAATAGAATTGCTGGACTGTATGGTAAATCTGCATTTAGCTTTTAAAAGAAAGTGCTGCTGGGTATCCATTGTATATCTACAATCCTAGCTAATGGAAGGTGAAGGCCCAAGGTCAGCCTTGGCTCATAGCAAGTTTGAAACTAGCCCTGGCTACATGAAACCCTGATTCAGAAAAGAAAAAGGAAAGAAATTAAATGTCAAGCTGTTTCATGAATTTGAACCATTTTATTGTCTAGTCAGCTTATTTCTGGAAAAATGTAGCTTGTATACTTCAAAAGCATATTTATTTTGTTTGTCCTCAAAGGAGTGTTTTGTAGATGCCAATTGGGTCATTTTTTTTTTAATAGTGTTTCTTAAGTTTTTGTGGTCTTGCTAATTTTCTTTCTAATTCTGTTAACCGGGGGGGAGGGGGGGTGTTCTTTAGCTACTGAGGTAGAATTGTCTTGTTTCTACAGTTCTTTAGATTTTGTAGTCTGGTTATGATATGTTTCAGTTTGAATCTATTTGTGTTTATTCTGTTTGATATTCTCTCTGCTTCTTGGCCGATTTTAAGTAATTTTTCTCATAATTTTTTTTTAGTGTCACACTTTGTTCTTTGTGTTGTATCTGAACACAATTATTAGATTCTTTTATCCCAGATACCCCTGATGTTTTGTTTATTTCATTTTTTTCCTGTCACTTGGATTGGATGATTTCTTTATTTTGAAGTCTACTTTGTCTTCCATTCTACGACACAGTTAATTTTTATTTTGGTTATTTATTTCTCCTTTCCTGAAGCCTTGATTTGTTTATATTTTTTGTAGATCTTCTTTCTTACTGTTAGTTTTTGTTTTAGCTTTTATTTTGTTTGAGACATGGTCTCACATAACACAGACTGGATTTGAACTCCCTAATTCTCTAGCCTCCACTTTCCAATAATTGGGATTACTGGCCTGCACCACTATGCTCAGCTTATTTTGGTATTCTTAAGAACGGGTTCATATTTAATGTTGCTTATTTGAGAATTTTTAATAATAGATGACTTAAGGTTGTTAAGTCAATTCAACATTTGGGCCACCTGAATCTCTCCTAATCAGTGTTATTCCCCTTTCTCCCACCACTTTACTTCCAATTAAAATTTTTGCCCTGGGGGAAAATAATTTCAATGTTTGTCTTGTCTTTTCCTGTGCAAGTTGACATTTTACTGGCTCTTTGTGTAACAAGTAATTTTAGGTTTTTACCCTGGAAATTTTGCATATTATGTTATATGAATTTGGATACTGTTTCAGTGCAATGGAGTATATTGATGTATTTGTTTTAGCATTGGCTAACCTGGTTAGATTTACAGTACAAGTTCCAGTTTGCTTTCTGTGGGTAGCAGTTCCAATATCAGCTCAGCAGTCAGTGTTTTTACACTACTTTGGAGATCTGTCACCTACTGGTCAGTTGGGGATAAGGGTGTTTGTTAACTTAGTTCTTTAACTCTTTGATATGTTGACTAGGGTCAAGAGGTGTCCTTCAACTGGTGTAGGTGATAGACTACAAAGTGAATTCCAGGTCAGTCTGGGCTACAAACTAAGACACTATCTCAAAAGCTAAACAAAAGTAATTTGAGTTCTCTCCTTTATTCTGACTTATATTCTTTTCCCAGGGTTAATAACAATAGGTCACTGATCAGAGTTCTAAGTAAGGCAGGACTAGAGCACAAAAAAAAACCCCTCTAGTATCCCATAGTATACCTTCCTTTCATTCTACCTGTTTGTAGTCTGAATCCTTCAACTTCTCAACAGGAAAATCATATTAGAGGTATATAAAGCTGCCACTTTATATATCTATAATTTTCTCAGTAAATAAATTGAATGACTAAACAAAAGTAAGTCTACAAGTAAGTTCAGAGTGTTATATTTTCAGATTCCAAACTGGCTGCTAATGACTACTACTTTCACTAGCCTATTGGAGATATAGTTTCTGTTTTAGTTTATACTGACACATTAAATTTTAAGGTAATAACCAGCCTGGATACCTGCTGTACTTCCCAGCTAGAGTAGCTCTTCTTTTTCCTTTTTCTTTCTTTTATTCTCCTTCTCCTTGTTTTGTGACGGGATATCATTGTGTTCAGGAAGGTCTAGAGCTCATTACCCCAAGCCTGGCTTGAACTTGTGATCCTCCATACCCACTTACCAAATCCTGGGTTTATAATTATGTGCCATCACACCTAGCTCATTTTTGACATATACCAGAACTGAGCCTGTTCATTTGAGGAGCTATCAAGGACTTTGTAAGCTAGTAGCTAGAGTCATCACAAATTAGATTTGTTAATAGACTTTCTTTGTACCAACTATATTGTCTAGTACTAATGGGTTTTGTAACTAGATTTTTATTAGCCTAAGAAACAATGAGTTTACTGGTAAAGGAATAGGTCACAGGTTGCTGCTGCTTTTAGGAGTAGTTATATCTAGTACCCAGAGTAGCCCCAAATTTTCTACTGTTGATTTTAATTGCTCTGATTTAAGTTTTCTTTTAGTCAAACTACCTGTATCAGACACAGTGCCTCTTTTTCATTACTTCAAACCCTAGGTTATGGCTAGAGGGGCAGCTCACTGGTAGAGTGCTTGCCTACCATGCATAAGGAAGGTCCTGGGTTCCATCCTCAGCACTGCCAAAAAAGAAATAAAAAGAAACCCTAATTTTCATATATTCTACCATGTTTGTTTATAAGTGTTCAGACTTGAAGATAGGAAATATTTGGTGTCTTCAACAACTTAAAATGACTGGAGCATTACTTATCTTACAGTTTCAGAGGTTCAGCCCATTATGACAGGAAGCATGGCAGCTTGCAGGCAGACATGGTAATGGAAGAGTCAAGAGTTCTTCATTTTGATCGGAAGGCAGCCAAGAGGGGATTGTCTTTCCCCAGGCAGCCAGGAGAAGAGTCTTCACAGTGAGTGGAGCTTGAGCATAGAACCTCAAAGCCCACCCGCATGGTGATGCACTTCCTCAAACAAGTACACACATACTCCAACAAGGCCACATATCCTAATAGTACCACTTCCCATGGGCCAACCATATTCAGACCACCACACTAGCCAAGCTCACACACTTAGGATTTAAATCTAAGCACCATACAGTATCTATTATAGGTTCAAACCTGGCTCTGGCACTCTGGCACTCTGGGGCTCCCAGGAAGTAGTTCTTGTTGTCTTCTCTGGCTCTGGCTCTGGCTCTGGCTCTCCCAGGAAGTAGTTCTTGTTATCTTCTCTTGCTATCAGGGAGAGTAGGCAGTTCTTCATTTTTTCTTTCCTTGCCCCTGAATTCCCAGGGTCTTATGTAACTCAGGCTGCCTTGGACTTAAGTAATGCTTTTGCCTCTGCCTCGTAAGTGCAGGGATTTTGGGCATGTGCCACTATGGCTGGGGAGGATGGGTGTTTCTCCATTGTTCCTTTAATCTCCTGATCAGTGTACTGTCATACAGTTTTGCTTACCAGTTTTTTTTTGTTGTTGTTTTTGTTTTTAATGAATTAATGAATTTATTTATTTGTTATTTACTTTACATTCCGGTTTACAGGTCCCCTCCCTCCTCTCTGGTTGTTTACCTCTTTTAGGTCTGAGAAGGAAATCTGGGTACCCAGCTAAGCTAATGATTGGCATCTCACAAAAGAAAAAAAGTGTTATCAGTAGGCTTTATTTTGAAAGAGCCTATTTATAGGGTTGAACTTTTGTCTGGGAACTTGATTTTTAGGAGTATTCTGCCATTCCTGGAATTAATAAAGGTAGCTTATTGTACCTGAATTGTTGATACAGGCACGTGGTTTATGATGAATGTATATTTTCTTTTCTTGAGTTTGGAATTTTGGTATGTGCCAGTGAGAAGGCAACTCTGTGATTAACCTCAGTATACCCCCAGTATAAAATATTACCCACTGATTCTCTAGTGAGTTTCGCCAGTAGGCCACATCTCTTGTCATAACATGTTGCTCTGCAAATTGTGTCCTGTATCTATAATTAGAGAAGACTCTTGGACTCTTTTGCCTGGTCTCTCCTGGCCTTTACAAGTACCCTTTCTTTATGATGATAGTGCTTTATATTGTTTCACTATAGAGAATCAGTTATATTCCCTGAGTTACATTGAACTCTGTGAGTCTTTCTAGTGAATCACAGAATCTGAAGGTGGTAACAAAGACCTTTTCCATGGCACCCTTAAAAAAAATAGTTGGGTTCTTGTTTTTTTGGTTTTGTTTTTGTTTTTGTTTTTGTTTGCAGGGTATGGCTATATAGCACAGGCTGGTCTAGAAGTCTGTATAATCCACATTGGCCTTGAAATCACAGTCCTCCTGTCTCTGTCATCCAAGCACTAGAATCACAGGTATGTACCACCAAAAGAACCAGAACAGAAAAGGGGGCTCTCTGGTGGTGACACTGACTCATTCTCTGGGCATTCGTGTTGGCCATTAACTTGGCATGCTCTATTCTACTACACCAGTCTTAGAAAGTGATTGTGAGCACCAGTGAGCAATGAAAGGGTTGCATCAAGTGTTATATCTGTATTTTGGAAAGAATAAAATGCCCATGAATCAGTAAATTTTGTTAGGGGAGTTTGTTTTATTAGATTAAACCCTGAAACAAAGCCACTACAATAAAATGGTTTGCTAATGGACTAGAAATTTGGTCTAACATCCAAGCTTTCCAAATTACAATTCAAGTTCCTTTATCATATCTTTATTGAGTTCTTTTCTGAGCCCTGTGAGAGGGAACATGTGAAGCACTTTGGCTTTACTTCTAAGCTAGGACCTGCAAAATACAAGCATCATTAATACTTCTACAGTGGAACACTAAGGACCTGATTTTTGGTGGTTGTGACGTTGTCAGCTGTCGAAGTCAGTGTTGGGTTCTGAAAGTAAAACCTGGGAAAGTATTAAATGAACAGAGAATGTTTTACCAGTTACCTGAGAATTCATGATATTTAAAATCACTACATATTAATAGCTACATAATAATTAGGCAATTTTAATTTTTGTAATGATAAAAATGAAAATATTTCTGTTTGTACAATTTGACACCATTGTTTCATCTTTCTTTGTGTGTCACAGATGATACTTCCTAAGGGAGAACATAATTATACTGAAATAATCTTATGAAAATAGAGAAAGGCAATTTAAAAAAACACTAGGTGACATATTATTAAAGACTCTTTGCTGGAGTAAAACATGCTGTACGGAGGGAACAGAAGTGAGGTGAGAAAGTTTTGCTTGCTCCGTTTTACATTTCTAACAGAAACCTTAAAAGCACAGGATCTTCTGACCGCTAAAGCTGAAATTACGTATGCAGTGTTTTTCATGTAATAACATTTACCATAACTAAAATTTCTATACAGAAAGTTCTTGAAGTGTCAATACAGAAAATTTATCAGTTCAAGACCCCCACAAGCACACAAAACATTACACTGATTAGATATTTGTATAGTAATCTGTGAAATGATGTCTCAGAAGGATTAAAATTGAATCTGTTCTGAGCATGTGGTATTGACTGTGACCTGAGAGTGTGCCAGCTGGTTGAAAGATTTGTTACTCTTCAGAGTGTTTTGTGGCTACCCAGGAAGATGACATCAAATGGCCGCACTACTCCAGCCATGTATACATGTGTCCAGTAGGTTCCCCTCCTCTGTCAAGAGGCTCAGAGATGACAACTATCTGCATGCAACTCTGAGGCAAGAAAAGCAAAAACAAAAAGCAAAACATACACACAAAAACAACAGTATACACAAAAACAAACTAACAAATATTAAAAGAACCTAGAATGCCGGGCAGTGGTGGCTCACGCCTTTAATCCCAGCACTTGGGAGGCAGAGGCAGGTGGATTTCTGAGTTCGAGGCCAGCCTGGTCTACAGAATGAGTTCCAGTACAGCCAGGGCTACACAGAGAAACCCTGTCTTGAAAAACAAAACAAAACAAACAAAAAAAGAACCTAGAATATCTGGCAAACTTTCTCTTAAGCCCACCTTTTTGTCAACAAACCTTTCCTTCCACTAAATGTCATCAAGGATCCTTGGTATGACGGCCTATGTTTGGTGTGCAAGTGGAACTTGGGAAGATGGACCTCAGATCTGACCTAGAAATTTGAGGTGTAGGTGGAAAGAAAGACCTGATTCCTCTCTGGGACCCATAGGCCAATTACTTAGGGTCTGTAAGTGGACTGTAACTCTAAAGAAACTAGGAGTTTTAAATTCAGAATAAATATACTTTTCAGAAAGTCTTTGTGTAGTTTTTGTTCTTAAAAGTTCATAGGTCATTTACATGAGAATGGACTTTGTAGATGAAGAGCAAAGGAAATAAACTTGTTTTTGTATGTGAACAAAATCTTGAAATATTATATTGAACCATATGAATTTTGCTGATATTCAAACATTTTGACTTTTAGTAATAGTAATTTGACATTTTGCCATATCAGTGTTCACAATTTAGTCTCACCAGAAAGAGAACGTTCTCATTTTTTTTTTTTAGTTTTTTTTTTTTTCTTTTTTGAGATGGGCTCTTACTGTATAGCCCAGGTTGGCTTCAAACTGGTGAACCTATTAGCCTCCCAAGTTCTGGGATTACCAGCTACCATGCTGCACTGGCTAGTTTTATGTTAATTCAATGAAAGCTAGAGTCATTTGGGAAGAAGGAACCTCAGATGAGAAAATGAGCCCACCAGGTGGGCCTGTGGGCAAGCCTGTGGAAATTTTCTTAATTAGTAATTGATGTAGGAGGGCTCAGCATATTACACGTGATACTAGTACTGGGCATGTGGTTTCTAGAGTATATAACAAAGCAGAGTGAGAAAGCCTTGAGAAACAAGCCTTTAAGCAGCATTAAGTCCTATGTCCAGGTTCTTTCCTTGAGTTCCTGCCCTGACTTCTCTCACTAATGTTCCTGGAAGTATATGCTGAAATAGATCCCTTTCCTCCCTCAAGTAACCAGGAAACAACCTAGCTCTAAAATATTCATTCTTTGAAATAATTGGTGATATGCCCATATCTTATCAAACTAGTATTTGCTCAACATACAAGATAGTGAGGAGAATTTTTAAAATCCAGAACCCAAAGTTCTGCTGTCTAAAATGCAGTGCCATCATCTATCATAGTTTATATATACAGTATGATCCATCATCCAGGTAGAATGTAGCGTAGCTGGAACTTTTAGTTGATTTCTGTTCAATGTTTGAGTCAGTAGTCCTCCTTAGGTATGACTGCAAAGCAGTTGCTTCCTGGCATTCCATAATTTCATCCTTTAAATGTGTGTTAGAAGTTACCTATTTACTCTCCCCCTCAGAATGTTCTTGGAAGCCTAACTTTTTAAAATTACTTTCAAAGTCACTAAACTACCAAAGGAATAATTTACTTCACTTAATGTCAGAGTCACTGACAGTTTGGGGCACTATATAGGGTGGGAAGAGACATGATAAGGACATAGAGAGTGGCCCAGGAGAGGAATGCACACAGATGTATCCATTCAAGAAAGCACCATGGAGCTGGAGAGATGGCTTTGGTGATTAAGAGCACTTGCCCTTGCAGAGAACCTGGGTTCAGTTCCCAGGATCCACATGGTGGCTTACAACAATTTGTAACTCCAATTTCAGGGAACCCAACACCCTCCTCTGACCCCAGCAGGGTCAGATCGATTCCTTCCAAAATGCAAATTCATTCTTAAAGGAAAAATGCCTCTGTTGACCTTTATTTGAAGAAACATATCAAAGGAACAGAAGGGAAATCTGAACCAAATGGTGTTTTATATATTTAGAGAGAATATATTGCTGTAATAAACATTTGCTACTCCAGAGGCTTTCTCAGAAACTAGCTTGTAATGGAATGTATGAGCTTTTGGTATATTTGTTTTAAAAACAAAGAAATATTTCATAGTTACATGTATATAATTCATCTTTTGAGTTGGTATCTGCCTTGTCTTTCTGGAGTGTATTGAAGGATACTACTGGAAATAAGGAGACTGTAACTATAAAAGAAAACGATTCTAATAGCAATGCTGAGTTCTCATGATGGAGCTTAAAACTCTTGAGATGAGAAATTGTAATGTTAACTGTGATATTCTAGTTAACTGCTTGTTTCAGGTACCATTATCTCTGTTCTAGAAAAATATCTTATGACTTCCTTAGCATTCTATAGGATGAGAAGCTTATGAAAGAATAACATTTCATATTTGTGTGGCTGCTCTTAAGGTTTCTTCTTTTGAGCAAGTGTTTAGCCACTCTGTGAAGTTGAAGTAGTGTGATCAAGAGTTTGAGGACAGACTTAGTTATATGGGACCCTGTCTCACCCCTCTTCCAAAAACTAAAGAAAATGGAAAGAACTGAAGTAAGTTTCAATTTCTAGGTTTATTTGTCTTTTTGAAGCAGGATCTTACTATATAGCTTGGGTTGGCTTTAACTCCTGATTCTTTTGTCTCGGCTGCCTAAGTGCTGGGATTATAGATGTATGTTAACCACACCCATCTCTCTCTAGATTCTTTTTTTTTTTTTTTTAATACAAACTATTATATAATTTACATACAATGAATATTATGTACAATGTAGAATATAACATAACGATAACAATAAGACAGAAAAACTGTTCTCATATTAATAGTTTCCATCTTCAAGATCAAATTCTATTGTTTTTCTTTTTCTTTTTTTTTTTTTATTTTTTGATATTTTATTTACATTTCCGATGATTCCCCTT